>JBBPBX010000968.1:83510-98049 GCA_038048925.1 Garcialebias charrua | reverse complement strand
AAAACAACAATTTTGTGCAAGTTAGTTTGCTGTGGTGACACATGAGGTAGGGAGCAGCTGAAAGAAGAAGAAAGAAGGTCTAGTTTTCCTGCATCTGAATCTCAATTTTAATTATTAAAATATATATATATATATATATTGTTGTTGTTTTTGTAGTAGCTCCTCAACACATAACTCAGACACTAACAGATCACGACAAATGCCATTTAGAAGGTTTGAATGAAACAACTGTCATGCTGTCATTTCTCAACATATGCTAAATCAGTCTATGACTGGAAAGAAATGGGGTGGGCAATATGAATTCCTCTGAGGAATGCTAAGCTTTTAATTTTTAAATTGTCAGTGAAATAGTTGCTGATGTGTGCACCTTTCATAAAACATTTACTATCATTATGTTAAAGTATCTCTACTTTCTAGCTTGAGTTCAGAATAAATCTGTGAATATCATTGCCTTTGAATATCTTAAAAATAAAAAAAATAAAACAGACAACCTGGAGTTTCTGAAAGCAGGACCACAATCCCTCAGCACACATTAGGATACTGAACATCATAAAGACTCAGCTTTCATACAGGCAACTGAAAAAATAAAAAAAACACTTATAGTCGTGTGCGTCCCAAATAGAAACAAATGGAGCATTTTCACTCCTCTGAAAAAAATAATACATTCTTGCCTGAATAAAATGCCCATAGAATATCTGCACTGAAGGCCAATGAAATATTAATCGTACTATAAACCTGTGACTGGGATTTCAGTGCTTCTAACACATGAGCCATGGAAAATGTATGAATAAAATGCTAAATTTTATGTGTAAGATGCCCTGCTGAGAGGCGGCACATAAAACCAGAGACTAATAAGAGAAATGTAGACAAACACAGAAGTACATAAAGAAACAAGAAAGAAAAATATATTAAAAAGAAAAGTATGAAAACAACTAATAGTTGAATTCCTGAGTGTTCAAAATAGCACAGCGTGATGGGATGGATATTGCCTCTGGGAAAGCTGATCTTCAGCAGAGTCTGTTGCAGACTGTGCAACATTATTATCATCAAAACAGACTTTTTGCTTGAATCTTCACATTCTTTTTGCATTAAGATTGCATAAATTATCAAAAAAAATGCAAGTTATGCTTCAAATACACAATGGATGATGCACATCTTAAAGTTTTTCAAATATCTAACAAAAACAGACGTTTATGGATATGCTGAAGTATTGTTAGGAGATAAAGGCGAACAGCAAAAAAAGTGAAAGGTCATGTTAGATTGTTGTTGAAGATATGGATAAGACCAGCTTTTAAACTGAGGGGAGCACAACTGTTGCACCTTGTCTGTTCATGTATTCAATGTGTAATCAAGTCACTGAATCCATTTTATTTAAGTTTGAGCAGACTGGATGTGAAGTGCAGTCATGATTGTAAACTAGATATGACAGAAATTATCACTTCAAAAGGACATATGTTGAATAATGTTTTTTTTTTTTTTTTTTTCAGAGCCATACATTTTTCTCTCACGTCTGAATAAACACAACCCTGGCACTGTGCTTGCCATTCTGTGAGTAATTCTGAATTGCTGTGGATTATTGTTATAATTTTTTTTACCATTTTACAAAGGTTGATTTGTGCTGCCATGCAGGGAGCTGGAGGAGTGGCTAGTTTAAATAAAAGTTAATCACAAAGACAACAACAATAACAACAACAACTGTTAGAAAGAGGTAAAAAAAATTCAACCAACAAAATCACAGGCAAACTTTCATTCCAGCGATTCAGCATCTTCTGGAGTTTCAGCGCTACGTGCAAATCAGCTAAGTAGCTACAAACAATATTGGCTATTAGTGCTTTTCCAAGCTTTGTAGTGCATATTTCACAGTGTACCAAGGAACAATATTTGACTTTGTGGATTTATCACAGAAGTTTACGATCGTACCACGTCATAAGTAAGCAAATCCCATGACTTGTAGCCGTTTTTATCGTGCTGTGTTAGCAAACAGTAGTGTTCGGTATAACTGTATATCTGGATGGTCAAAGGAAACATTTACAAACAGTGGTGAGACCAGCTGTGTTGCTTGGTCTGGAGACAGTCGCGTTGACAAAAAGACAGGAAAAAGAACTGGAAATGGGAGAAATGAATATGTTGAGGTTCTCCTCAGGAGTGACAGGATGGATAAGATTAGGAACAGCAGGTACAGCACAGGTTGAACAACTGGGAGATAAAGTTAGAGAGACCAGACTGAGATGGCTTGGACATGTCCAGAGGAAGGACAGTGGGTATATTGGTAGAAGGATGTTAGAAATGCAGCTGCTATGAAAAAGACAAAGAGGAAGTCCAGAAAGGAGATATACTGTATGCATACAGTTAGAGAGGACATGGAGGTAGCTGGAATGAGGACATGATGCAGAGGGATGCTCAGATGCTCAGGGAGCTTGTGTGTTTGCCCAGACACATGTAATATTAGCTGTTTACATGTTTTGATCACATAGATGACACTTAATGAAATATTTGAATTAACATTTATAAATCAGTGTTTGAAACAAAATGACCTGTGAACCTTGCTGAGTATTAAAACCTGGAAAACTGTTGGGTTTGAGACAATAAAACATTTTTTGAACATTTTATGAAAGCCTGCATATTTACCCTGATGCATGCTCAATAATCCAGGTAGAAAAATCCAAAAAAGCTAAGTCTGGTCCTCTGGACATTCAAAAAACATATTTACATTTCAAGCTTACAAAGTTAAGCATATTGATTAATCAGATTAATCACAGCCCCCGAGTTAACGCTTAAATTTTTCTTAAAGTTTACGTGCGTTGCTCAGTGGGTATGATACACAAAGACACATACATTGGTCACAGGAGGCAGGGTGTTTGTCACTATTGGAAATGGATGACCATCATCACGTGTCTCAACCAAAGAGAGCCGTTGTTATCTAGGGCTGTAGCTGCACAGCGCTCACATGAACCCTATCAGAAACTGAGCAGTGAGGTCAGAAACATGGAGAACGGTACCAGGCTTTTACATAGACGTCGTTTTAAAACTTTTCCCGACGGCAGGCTGGATAGAAGTAAAGTTAGTAAGAACTGCAACACTGAAATTTATTATCACAAGAGTATTTTGAGCCTGAAATATCACTTCAACTTAAAACATGCCGTCGATGCCAGCCAAACATCCACCATAACAAGCAGTGGCCTCTGCAGATGAGGCTGGATGCAGCATGTGCAAGTAGGTTTTTTGCAGGGTCTCAGACTCAAGAAGTGTTCTGGACTAAAGACAAAATGTTTCAACAAAGAATCCATCCAGAAAACCTGACTTGTTAGAGTTGTCTACCTGGATTATTAAGAATGCATCAGGACATTAGCTGTCCATGATGCTTCCTGATTTAAAAATGATGCTTCTGTAATTTTTCAGAAATAACAAGCATATTTTATTTCTATTTAATCTGTTATTATTGTGATTTTGGGCTTGAATGTATCTTTTTTTTTCTAAAACAAATTAAAATCATTATTGCCCTGGCAAATAGCCTTGGTTCCATATTTGATATGATGTTGTTCATGTTTATGTTACCACAAGTGCTTTAATTGCAATGGAACACTGCTGTTAAGAAGTGCCTTTTTTGAAAATGTATTGAAACTTTTCAATACAAGACAGTACCTTAAAAATGCTCTAAACATATTTGAGTCATAATTTAATGTTGTACATAAAATGCGATTAATCGAGATTGAGCTAAAAAAATATTTGTGAATAATCACAATTAAATTACACCCCCCCCCCCCCACACACACACACACACACATGTGTATATATATGTAGGAGTTTAGGTTCTGGTCAGTTTACTGACTTTACCATATTCCAAATGAAAGTTGGAGCAGATTTTATCTGACCCAAATTTCTAACGAGTTCACTCTTTTTTGGATTTAAACCGATTAAATGTGACCAGACAAAATGTAATTTCACGAGAAACGTCAACTTATGTTGATTCACCAGGAGATGAACCTTTTATTGAGAAAATCATAAAAGTACATCAAACATTTGTATCGAGATTAGCTCATTTAGATTTCATATAAACTACGGTAGACACGATTCAAATTGAAACAAACAGACAAGTTAAGGTTTAACTTTCTGCTGGCACATTTACTTAAGAGTTTTACTGGCTTAGGAAAAATAAGTTTAAGGAGGAAGGAGTGGAATGAAAGATGAAGTTTAAAATAAGTCAATTATTTTGAATGAGACAGGGTGATACTATTTCCAAACGAGCTCCAGCTGGGCTTCCCGCACGGTCAGCAAACATTCAACGACTCTTTACCTGGTGATGATACGTCTCTGGAGATAAGAGTTGAGAAGCAGTGTGGACACTAACGGAATGCGTGGTCCAGTAGATTTCCAGATGACTTCAGCGCGTTTACTGATTCAACGATATGTGAAACTCGCCTTTCTCGGCAGAAACCAGGCCAACGTCCTGAATAGTTTCAAAATAAGACTTTCAGAAAATAAATTATTTCAGAAAAGTAATGAGTGAGTTACAACAAAGCGTTGCGGTAACTCTGGCTGAGAAACATAGGTCTAATTGGCTTTTGACCAAAACGCTCAACCAGTTCAGAGAAGAACCAAGTTCAGTTCCCCCTTTGCACTGAAGCAAAATGGGCAGGAAGGGGTTTTATGTGGAGGGCTGATCTAGCCCACTTCACTCCGCTCATTTGCTGTTTTAAGAAAATAAAGGAGTGACTTTGCAGGTCCCAGAGTTGGAAGATCTGAAGGACAGCAGGAAAACTGTTTAGAGAAGCGGCCAGATGGAATCGCTAGTAAAGTGAAATATTATGTCTAGCTCAATAGACAAAGCAGATAAGTTTCACTTAAGAGTTTACCCTGAACTGTACCATAGATTAAAAGCACCATCATACTGAAGAATAAACCAGTACAAGAGTGACAACTCATGCAAATAACAGATCATTAAATGACAAAAACTATTCAGTTGATCAATTCTGCATTAACACAAATTAAAAGGAAGTCTCTTCTGAAATAATATATATTTCTTGATTCAACTAAACTGAACTAAAACAGTAATTTTGTCCTTCATTGTAGGTTTTTCAGAGAAAAGGAGATTCACTTGAGAGCTGCAGTGAAAAAGTGAATTCAGGTGTTTTAACCAAAAAGTCAGAGATCAGGTGTTCTACTACAGTTCCCCTTTTTGGAAATCATTGCCTGTCCATGGGGATGATGTCCAACATGAAAGGACACCACCAAATGTCTCTGACCTGGATGTGATCCAGCAAGTGGAAAACGAAAAATCAAAAATTATAATCCCATAATGTTTTTGGAAACTCCATACTGTTCGTAAGTAATCCCATTGCAGTAGGCTTTTTAATCCACTGGAAAACTGAGTCTGTAATCTCTTAGAAAACGAAATCTGTGATCCCTTGGAAAACAAAGTCTTATAATCCACAGCGGTAATTCCACAGCGGTAATTCCACAACGATTAGAGTTATTGATTTCATCAGTAACAATGGTTTTTAATCAGCATGTAGAGGGGATCCCTCGATTGACGCAGAGGAGGCGGCCCTTGGATGAAGGTTGAAGACCAACGTTGGAGTAGCAGGTCCCCACATCAAAGGTTGCAGGCTGGTTGGCTTCCAGTCGGTGCCACCCTGGTTCTATGTGTCATGCAATTATGTGGTTTTAGGTGGGCTTATGATTGGGATTTTACATTAAGCCTTACCTATATGCACCTGGTATGTAAACTATCATGGTTTAGATCAGCTACAATTACCAATTAAGGGGTGGATCAATGCTGTAAAAATCATATATAGGGATCTATACCTATAGAAGGTTCAGGAGGGCTTCTGTAACGAAGGCCTCTTCTTCCAAACTATTCCTCCATTCATAACTTAGTTTAAAGTTAAACTAAAATAGAAAAGAAAATATAGATTGGTCTAAATGTCTGTTGTCTTTTAAGACGAACAACGTAAGATTTGGCATTCCCTATCAATTTTGAAGTCTATGGCGAGACTCATCAAAAATGAATAGATAATCTAGAATAGAAAAGATTGAATCGGTCTTACTTAAATGATTGTGAGATCAGTTTAGATTATAGTACCTTAAGTTGCATTAATTTACAAAGATTCTTCAAAGATTGAGATTAACAAAATGAACACCATGTTGGCATAGTTAAATCCATGTAAGTCTTCAGCTAACATTAATCAAACCGCTTTTGGCTGGGAGTGTTCAGAAAACAATACCAACTTCAACAACAACAAAAGTAGCAATTAAGCAACTAGAAAACAACGTTTCACTGCTTCAAACTCACTCTGTCGTCAGATTCCAACGTGTCACACACAAGAAAAACAGTTCTTAGCTTTATAACCGATGTCAATTAAATCCTACAGATTTAAACGGTTGTTAAGGTTAGTTTTTGTTGTGGGTTTTAGACTTAGCGTTTCTAAGTTCTAGTTGGAGCTGTTTCTTTTCGCAACAAATATAGTTAAACCGTAAAGTTTATTAACTATCTTGTGTTTGGACGACCTTACTATCCTATGAAGTCGGTGAGTTTGCGAGATCTTTGTCGTTTGTGGAGTCATTGAACGCCTTAAAAGGTTTGATCTGATTTCGATGTACCCATTTAACAATTGGCTGTTTGCGACCTTTTCTGATTTTGATTCCGTAGACAATTGAGGACACTTTGTCTGTTATCAAATGAGGTCCAGTCCACCTGGGCATTAGTTTGCGGGCGAGAGTACCGGTCCCGGACTCTTCTTTCCTGGCTGTGGGGGCAAAAGTATAGTACAAGACTCTGTCTCCCACTTGGAGTTCATCGTGAGAAGCCTTCTGGTCATAGTACGCTTTGCGTCCTTCAGCAGATCTTTCCAGGTTTTTCTGGGCAAAAGCAAAAGTGTTTCGGAGGTGTACATTCAAGTCTTTCATGTATTGTTGTGTGGTGTAGGCTGTTGCCATGGCGGCATTGCCTGGTTGGTACAACAGGTGTAGAGGGAGAGTCATTTGACCGGTCATCATCTTGAAGGGAGAGATGCCAGTTGATGTGTGTGGAGTGGCCCTAATTGCCATGAGGACCAGAGGGAGTTTCACATCCCAGTCCTTGTGGTTTGCGGCTACGTATTTCTTCAAAATACTCACCACATTTTTTTTGCTCTCTCTACTTGTCCTGAAGATTGTGGGTGGTAGCCAATATGGAAATCAGCTTTGACGCCAAGCGTCTTCCACAGTTCTTTCATCACTTCACCTGGGAAATGTGTACCTTGGTCTGAGTTCACCATGAGGGGAAGTCCAAACCTTGAGAATACATGATTCATTAGCAAAATAGCAGCAAAATAGCAGTTGTTTGTGCTGTGTCATTAGTAGCTGGTAGGCATTCTACCCACTTGGTAAACGTGCAGGTTACCGTGAGGAAATACTTGTTTCCTCTAGAGCTCTTAATGAGTGGTCCCACCCAGTCAAACTGGATGTCAGACCATGGGAATGCAATGCCTCTGCTTTGCAGTGGTGCTCTGTGGAGTGGTCTGGTTGGCTGAAACTGGCCGCAGACCAGGCACCCTTCAATGTAGTCTTTGACATCCTTTTTCATACCAGGCCAATAGGCAATTTGTTTCATTGCCTTCAGCGTGGCGTTATCCCCTCTGTGTCCTGCGGACGGGAGATCATGGGCATGAACTAACATCACCCCCCTTGTGGCCATGGGGAACCACGAACACTGGTGAGGACGTTGGTCCATGGGCAAAAGTTAGGATGCCTTTGATTAGTTTTAGCTGTGTGCGTAGATGATAGAGTACTCTAAGGTCTGGATCAGAATCCAGCTCGTCTTTGGACAGAGTATTATTGTCAGGGTCAGTCAGGTACAGCATCATGGAGTTGATGGCTGGGTTCAACTTCTGCAGTTGGATGATGTCTGGGTCAGTCAGTGCAGGTCACACATAGATTGTGTTGTCAGCAGGTCTGGCCGCAGCCTGTGCACGTGTGACTGCCATTATCTCAACTGTATGTCATGTTGACTGAGATGTCAGTAGCCAGGAGGGGTTGAAGGACCACAGAGGACCTTCATCGGCTCCTTCCTTGGCTAAGGAATCTGCAATGTCATTGTAGTACTTGTCATTGCCTGGGACCTTTGAATGTCCTGGAACCTTTTTCCAGTAGATCTGTAAGTCGTGTGACGTCACCAAGTGATCACACGCCATGAAAAGCTCTTTGTGTTTGACCACTTTTCTGTCGCTTGTGAGAAAACCATTCTGTTTCTACACAGCGAGATGACACGCAAAACTTAAACGAGCATAGTTAGAGTCAGTGCAGATGACTAGAGTCTTGATGGATCGTTCTACAACCATCTGGAGAGCTATTAGGATACCTGCAATCTCAGTTACTGAGAAGTCTGAGAGCCTAAGCAGTAGCTGAAAGTGACCTGTTCAAGGTCTTGGAGGAGGACCCCTCCAACACCTGCCTTGCAGATGTTGTCGTTGCGGAATGCAGATCCATCCACTTACAATGATATCATACCTTTACAGATATTATCATCAAATAAGTGGTGATTCGGATCCTCCGTCACTAAGGGTCTTTCCTCAGCTGGTGGCTGGCACATCTTGTGTGCATTTCTGGCAGATCGCCAAGTCAGTACCCAAATGTGACTTCTTATTTTGACCATAGTTGATGTCCAGGTCAAAACTCTGAAGCGCCATGAGCCACGTTGCAACCCGTGAGTTTGTTACCACACCATCTCTGATACGTTGGCTGTTTAGGAAAGTCACCGACTGGTGTTGTGTTTCAACAATGATTTTCTGTCCACCAATGTAGCTGGAGAAATGTTTTACCACCCACACTGTGGTCAATAAAGCTTTCTCACAGTCCGAGAACCTCAACTCGGGGCCTGCCATTGTCTTGCTGGCGCAAGCCACTGCACGTTTGTTGTGTATTTGGTACAGACCTACACTTAAGCAATGAGCCGAAAAGCCCACTTCCAAGGAAAACTCCTTGTTGTAGTCTGGGTAGACTAAACATGGGGCTGGCTTGATCCTGTTTATAAGAGCGTCCATTGCCTGCTGTTGCTTGTCAGTCCAGACAAATGGAATGTCTTTCTTTAGGAGTACAGTCAGTGGTTTAGCCAGGTCTGCATAGTTCTCTATGAATTGGTTTGAGTAGTTACACACGCCAAGAAAACTTTGTAGTTCTTTGAGATTGGTGGGGACTTTGAGATTGTCAAGGCCTTGGGTGCGAGTCAACTGGGGTTGCACTCCGTCAGGACCTACAAGTAGGCCAACGTAGTCCACTTTGGATCTGCACCACTGGCATTTTTACAGTGAAATCTTAGCACCAGCAGTTGTTAGTTGATTCAGAACTTGATAGATCTCAGCCAAATGTGAATCCAGTGTTGGTTGCCTAAAAAGGACATTGTCCACGTAAATCAGTGTCTCACGCTTGTGGGCGTCTGGACATGCTTTGTTCAAAAAGATGAACTCTGCAGGTGAGTTAGCGTAGCCAAATGGACACCTGTTAAAGGTGTATTGACGGCCACCAAAAGTGAAAGCTAGTTTGTATTGGTCCTCGTCGCATACAGGGATGGTCCAAAAACCAGAGGTGACATCGAGGGTCGAAAAGTACCTACCATTGGTGACCTTGGGCAGTTCCTGTTGGAGCTGGGTCATAGGCCACCTGGATAAGGAAACTTGTTGTTTAACTTTCTGTAGTCAATTGTGAGTCTCCACTTACCATTTGGTTTTAACACCGGCCATAAAGGCGCAGAGTAAGTGTTGTTACAGCATCTGATGATACCTTTTTCTAACAGGTCATCAACGATTTCTCTGATAGGTTCATGTGCTACCAGAGGAATCTTGTATTGTCTGACAAACGCAGGTGGAGCGTCAGGTGGGGTTGGGATGCTCACTTTGTGGAGCGTGGTCAACCCACAATCCATTGAGTCAGTCAAGAATGATTTCTCGTATTTTAAGAGAACTTTGCGAATGTTGTCCCTTTCTTCATCAGGTTTCAGGGCGTCGGCTTGAGCGACCACCTGTTCAATCTGTGAAGCAACCGAGGTGGTTTCTTGTTCATTGGGGAGCTCCATTGAGACCCTTTCAGTATCGTAAAACCTATCAACAGGTAGGGCACTGTAAGTTTGAAGGCCAAGGCCTTCTCCTTGGTTGAAACCGAACCGATTGACTGGGTCATGGTCGGACTCACTTGGGAAGAAGAGGGTTATGGCCTGTGTTGGTTTCGTGAACAAGACTCGTCCTGTGTGTTGACTTGGGAACAAGTTTTCTGGGAGGCCTCCCAGAAATGGAATGCTTAGTTCAAAATCGTGAAAATCAGTAGAGATCAACCACCCTAGCTGCGTGTTTCTTGTAAACAGTACCTCTTCTGTGCCTGTGTTACACATAGCAACAGACGTGGTTCTGTAGTCGAGCTCCACTTGGCATGTGGCCTCCATGAACAGTCCTAAGTTGAGAAACGTAGGAGATGGTTGAAAGTAAGCCTGCTTTCGGCTAATAACCTGACCTTTCACAATGTGAATTGTTACAATTGGTTCATTGCCTGAGGTGTTGCTGCGGTGTCATGGCTGCTAGCAACCTGGCAGACCTCTGGGATGGTCTGTCCAGCCTTAAGGTTTTCCGTGGTCAGCACAGGAGAATCTTTTCTGGTTGTGTCCAGTGACCACAGTATCCCGTTGTTGATGTCCACAGAGACACCCAATCTTAACAAAACGTCAGAGCCTATATAGGTTACATGTGGTAAGTTTGCGACCACGATGAATGGGTAGACCAGTTCTCTTATGTTCCAGTTAAGTGTTAGGTAAACGACTACTCTCGTTGTCATTACCCTCTCACTGTCGGGATCTAAAGGAAAGCGAAAAGACTTTCTGATCCGTTTTAGTCCCTCATGCTTATGAAACAAGGTTTCGTAGAAAGCTCGGCTGATTGCTGATCCTCTCTGACCATGGGGACAACATAGCATCATTGGTATGGGATCCGTGGATCTCCACACCTTTCACTACCTGTGGTAGGTAGTGTCCAGTGAGTGCTGAAAGTTTCAGCTCGCAGAGGAGGCTCACTAGGTGGGTCTCTACTGCCTCACCTGTTTCTTGAGGTTCACCTACCGGGCTCGTGCACACGGCCGAGGAACCCTTTGCGCCTTCCACGGTACCTGCTGTTAGACAGTCAGTATCACCCAGTGGAGGCATATCAATTGTAAGTAAGTAAGTAAGTAAGTAAGTAAGTAAAGTTTATTTATATAGCACTTTTCGCAGATAAAATCACAAAGTGCTGTACAACATATAAATAAAAAATTAAAATAAACAGAAGAATTACTGTATTAAAATCTGATTAATCAAAACAATAAGAACAGCTGATAAAAACAAGAACAATTGATAAAAACACTCAATAAAAACATTTATCTAAAAGCTTGTCTGAATAAAAGTGTCTTGAGCTGGGTTTTAAAGGAATCAATAGAGGTGGTCACACGAAGAGACAGGGGCAGGGCATTCCACAGCCGGGGGGCTACGGCCTGAAAGGAAAGGTCACCCCGAGTTTTAAACCGGGTCTTAGGGACCTGTAGAAGGTTCAGTGCTGAAGAACGAAGGGTGCGGGCTGGAGAATAGGGGATCAGCATTTCTGTGATGTATTGGGGGGCCTGTCCATTTAACGCTCTAAAAGTTAATACCAAAATTTTAAAATGAATTCTAAATTTAACAGGGAGCCAATGTAGATCATATAAAACCGGTGTGATGTGAGACCTTCTATTTGTTCCTGTTAAAAGCCTCGCAGCAGCGTTCTGGACCAACTGGACACGAGCGACAGCAGACTTATTAAAACAAGTAAAAAGTGAATTGCAGTAATCTAAACGAGAAGAGATAAAAACATGAATAATCATCTCCAGGTCAGATTTGGATAAAATTGCCCTCAGTTTAGAAATGTTCCTCAGGTGATAAAAGCAGTTTCTGACCAGGAGCTTTGAATGTTTGTCCAAAGACATTGACTGGTCGAACTGAACACCAAGGTTTCTGAGGCTCGGCTGAGAAGAGGAGCCCAGAGAACCGAGGTGTTGCTTGATTAGAGGAACTTTCTGTTCAGGGGCAATGATCAGGGTTTCAGTCTTGGCAGAATTTAACTGAAGGCAGTTGTTGGCTAACCACACCTTAATCTGGGACACGCAGTTTACTAATTCATCTAACTTGTGTAATTCTGAGTCATTGAAGGAGCAGTAGAGTTGAATGTCGTCAGCATAGAAATGGTAAGAGACATTTCTGAAGCTATTTATAATCTTTGCAAGTGGTGTGATGTAAATAATGAACAGAATAGGACCCAAGACTGAACCCTGAGGAACACCATACCTTAACGGAGAGGTCTTAGACTGTATGTTATTCACAAACATTGAAAATTTTCTGTTGTTCAAATAAGAGGAAAACCACTTCAAAACAGTTCCAGAAAATCCTAATTCATGTTGCAGTCGATGTATTAGAATTGTGTGGTCGACTGTGTCAAAAGCTGAAGAAAGATCTAATAAAATCAAAACACTGCTCTGACCAGAGTCTGCAGCCATCAAAATGTCATTGGATACTTTTAATAAGGCAGTTTCAGTGGAGTGCATTTTGCGAAAACCAGATTGAAATTTGTCCAGAATATTATTACTTTGCAAGAAAGTATTCAACTGTGCAGTAACTAACTTCTCCAAAATTTTAGCAAGAAAAGGTAATTTTGATATTGGCCTGTAGTTGCAGAGCTCAGTGGGGTCCAAATTGGGCTTTTTCAAAATCGGATTTAAAACTGTTTGTTTCAAAAAACATGGAACTGACCCTGTAGAAAGAGAAATGTTAATTAATTTTGCTACATGGGGACTGATGTTATCTGACACCTTTAAAAACAGTGATGCGGGGACAGCATCTAGCACACAGGAGGAAGGTTTGATCTGTTTTAGAACAACCTTCACGTCCTCTAAAGTGACAGGTGTAAATGAAGACCAAGAGCTCACTGAAGGGACTGAACTGAGGGTGACACCAAGAGCTGATTTAACATTTGCCCTGATGTTGTCAACCTTTTCTACAAAATAGTTTAAAAATTTGTTACAATCATCTAATGAGAATACAGGCACAGGAGGGAGTGGAGGTGAAACCATATTATTAATGGTATCAAACAGAACTTTTGAATTTTTCTTATTTATACTTACAAGATTAGAAAAATATGCTGACCTGGCCTGTTTAATCATTTCATTTAGGGCTGACATCAGCTCCTTTAAGTGCAGTCTGTGGACTTCAAGTTTAGAAGATTTCCACAAACGCTCTACCTTACGACATGATCTTCTGAACAACATAATTTCTTCATTTCTCCAAGGACAAGCGTTTTCAGAAGAGGATATTTTGTGCTTTACAGGAGCAACCTTATCTAAGACAGACAGGCAGTGGCTATTAAAAGACTCTACAAAGGAATCAGCATCACTGCAATTAACAAAAAAACTGGGCTCAAATGATTCTGAGAATTTCTCAACCGCTTTCTGATTGATAATTCGCCTCTGGGAAATCACTTTATGAGGACAACTGTTGAGATTAAAAGACAAATTAAAATACACACAGCAGTGATCAGTGACAGGAACGTCCACCACACTCAGCTGATCAATGATGAGACCAAAAGAGAAGACAAGGTCCAAAGTATGACCTTTCTTATGTGTTGGCCCCGAAACATGCTGTTTAAGATGAAACGCCTCAGTGAGTGACAGTAACTCTGATGCTGCATTGCAGGATGAGTCATCGATATGAAAATTGAAATCTCCAAGGATTAAAATTTTCTCAAGCTTTTCTCAAGCAGTTGATTGCTCACTGTAGCCCACAACGTCCGATCACCATAATTTATAATTGCCTCAAAGCGATTGATAAAATCCTGGCCGACCAAAAATGGGATTGAGTCAACCGTAGACACATGGACCGGATGGTAAATTGTCGTCTTGCCAATCTGCATGTGAACCATGGCAATAGCGTTCAGGGTTGTTCCCATCTCTGAGAGTCCCCGCAACTCTATAGCACATTCTGTGAGGGGTATTTCACTGTCAACACTGTTAGCGGCTGTCCTGAGCTCCTCGAACAGTTTGGGTGACATAATGGATATGTCGGCTCCACCGTCCAGGAGGGCTTCTTGTGTAAGGACCCCTTCTAGCATGATTGACAGGTAAGCTTTCTTAACTGGCCCCCTTCTGACAAAGTTGCACAGGAACCTTTTAGGTCTTGTAGGCCCTTTCCGACGTTTTTTACGTCTACCACTGTCAGTGTCATCTTGACCTACCTAAACCGTCAGTGCAGTCATACATGTGTCTGAGAGACCAGTTTGTGACGAGTCATTGTCTTTGGTAAATGAGGCTTCCCCCTTTGTTTCTGACAAAGGGCTCTCTGGCTCTGTAACAATGATGTCATGACCACAGTCAACGCCATGTCGACCGACATTTTCTGGACTGTCAATGGTTTGACTGTCTGTGCTCTGATTGTCAGCATATTGTTGACCAGTGTCTTGTTGACTGTCAGCAATTGAGGCATCGCTGTCATATGCGTGCTCTGAGTTACTATCAACAACAGTAC
>JBBPBX010000968.1:38409-67461 GCA_038048925.1 Garcialebias charrua | reverse complement strand
TATATATATATATACACACACAGGTCCTTCTCAAAAAATTAGCATATTGTGATAAAAGTAATTATTTTCCATAACGTAATGATAAAAACAAAACTTTCATATATTTTAGATTCATTGCACACCAACTGAAATATTTCAGGTCTTTTATTGTTTTAATACTGATGATTTTGGCATACAGATCATGAAAACCCCAAATTCCTATCTCAAAAAATTAGCATATCATGAAAAGGTTCGCTAAATGAGCTATTAACCTAATCATCTGAATCAACGAATTAACTCTAAACACCCGCAAAAGATTCCTGAGGCTTTTAAAAACTCCCAGCCTGGTTCTTTACTCAAAACCGCAATCATGGGTAAGACTGCCGACCTGACTAATGTCTAGGCTTGTTATAGATTAACCGATTCGACCGGATATCCGGTTTGACAAGCTAGCGATGTGGTTGCATCGGTAGCATCCACGTAAACCGACAGCAACCAGCCACAAATCCAGAGATGAACCGGTTGAAAAGACACGGACTGGTTA
Organism: Garcialebias charrua; assembly: GCA_038048925.1. NCBI lineage: Eukaryota > Metazoa > Chordata > Actinopteri > Cyprinodontiformes > Rivulidae > Garcialebias > Garcialebias charrua. Next base: position 66,938 of record JBBPBX010000968.1, on the reverse strand, counting down.
TCGCGAGACTTGCTGGGTTTACAATGCGTTTCTAAAACAACGCGAGAGCGAGGCTAACTCAGTGATAGTTCACGAGCTACACAGGCCTTGAAGATCTCTTCCACACTGTTTTAAGTCCCTGCCCTTCCTCAGTAGCAGTGATAACTCCTGTCAATGAGCCCACAGAATGGGTGAACAGTCTTGTTGTTACACAGAAGAATAAACACGTTGTTGGACCCGAACTGCGTTGTCTCAGCCTTCACCTATAATATAAGCTGCATGACTATGACCCACAGCCATACAAGATTAATAAGAAGCATAAAGCTACAACAGTAGCCATGATGCAGAGAGGACATTCACAAGCCTATCAGCAGAAACAACATCCCTGCATCACAAGGTAAATCCCCCAGCACACTGTCAAAATACATCTTACAGTCTGCTGTGTTTTGTTGCTGTCACTAGATTTATTCTGCCTACTGTTTTTTGATTGTTTACACTGCATTTAACCATACTGTACACTAAATGTAATGTCATGTTTTATTTCTAGGTAACGGGGGATTCAGTTCAGAGAGGTCCAGTGCAGACTGAACCTGCAAATGGACATCTTGATGTCTGCAATGATGCACCCCAGACCCAAGATGAGCATACAGGTTTGTGTTTTATAACTTGTGATCAAGAATGAGCTGACTTTGTCTTAATCTTGTGCTGCAGTCATTGTATCAGCATAAAACACATTCACTATAATGAGAGAATCTGCATGCACAGAAAGAGTTCAATAATAATCATAATGATAATGATACATCTTTTACACATGTTATACACGAGTCCCTACATAAATAAATTCTGAACATCAGATGAAGATTTTTACATAAAATGGTAAAGTCAGTTAAAAAAAAAAACTTCATGGCTAACATAGTCGGTAATATATGGTGCTTGTTTTCTATTTCAGATGATGAACCACCTTGTAAAAAGAAGAAAATGTCAGCGCTGGACGAGCTGTTGGGAGACTTTGAAGTGAGGATGGCAACTAGATCTGTGAGGGACCAGGCCAGTGAAGAAGTCAAGAGGTAAAGAGAGCATGTTTTTATATTAATCCGTGCCCACCTGCTCACACAAACTCATGTTCGTGCTGCTGTTGTTAGGTGTACTGTTCTTGCATTATGTTTTGTATTATTAAGTTCAAGTTCAAGTGTTTATTTGTCATATGCAGGTTAACACAGGGTTAACTTAGTACAATGAAATGCTCAGGATGAGAAAAAACGATTTTGACTTGCTAAAAAACACACAACAAGCAAACAGGAAATACTAAAGCATGCAATAAGGGTACAAAATAAACTACCAAAAAGTGAAACAGTAATTATAATATTTACAAAGTTTCTGAAGAGAAAAATAGTAAACAACATGGTAGAATTTTAACGGTGAAGCAGGATGAATTTGTGTGAATAACTATTTCAAGGTAGTAATGAAATATAAGCTAAAATGCACATGATCTATATTGCACATAACTACCAAACTACAGGTTGTGTGACAGGTTATTGCACAACAGGTTATTGCACAGGACTCAGGAGCTTTGTGCTTATAATAATAATTAATTCAATTTATAACGCACTTTTCATTACTGAAAATCTCAAAGTGCTACACATATATTGAATGCTACACACATTCATAAACCGGTGGCGGCAGACTACCATGCAAGGTGCTTTCCAGTCCTACCGGGAGCAACTCAGGGTTAAGTGTCTTGCCCAAGGACACAACGACACATGGTGCGGGTCCCGGGAGTCGAACCGCCAACTTTCCGATCGGGAGACGACTGCCCTTACCACTACGCCACGGCCGCCCTATATATTATAGCTTATTCCTGGGGTTTTTTTCCTAGTGATTTTTATTTTATTACATGCTGCTGTAACCATTTGTGCCTTTTATATTTTTTCTGTATTTTCTGTAGGAAATTTTCTTTTAGCTGGTCTTTAGGTCCATGTTTAAAAATAAACACATTTAACATGTGATTATTTTGTTTGGCTTTTTACTTTATTTTTACCAGTGCTTTACAGCACCCTTTTAGATATGATATATGTGGACTTTTACAAATTTAAAAATGCTCTAAGAATGTCACATTTATAGAAGTGGTCCTTTTTCTTTCATAATGAAATATTTGTCTACCGGTACATCAACAAATATTAAAACGTAGAATTATTTGAAGTTTAATCGAATCAAACCGAATCGAACCGAATCGCTTTTACACTGCATCGAATCGAACCGAATCGCTTTTACACTGCATCGAATCGAATCGTTCCGTTTTTAAAATAAATCGTTTTTGAATCGAATCGTAACCTTTGTATCTAGATGTGAATCGAATCGTCTGTCACACAGAGATGTACAACCCTACTAATGTCCAGAAGGCCATCATTGACATCCTCAAGCAAGAGATAAGACCAGTGATGGCATAGTTGCATTGAAAAAGTAACTTAGTTAAGTTACTGATTAGTCTTTGGGAAAAGTAACTTAGTTAAGTTACTGATTACTTGATTTGGAAAGTAACTAAGTTAGATTACTAAGTTACTTTATTAGTTACTTTCAGCTGCTGCTGCCAAGAGCCCTCTGTCACAATACATAAAAAACGTACATGTATTAAATGAAGGTTGAATGAATAAAGGAATACTTGCTTTATATAAAAATAGTGTCTTTCTTGACTTGACTAAACAAATAATATTTTTTTTACAAAAAAGTATTTCTGTAAATACTTTTAAAAATAAATAATATAATAAAGACAGTCTTTCAACGTCAAAATCAGAGTTTTTTATTTTAGGAAATTGTGTACACATGGTCTCTGTTACATCCAAACAAACATATGCTCTTGAATGCATCGTGAAATGCCTGCATGTTGTGCGTTCTCTTGACACAAATGGAGCTGTTGTTTGCGTAAATACCAGAAGAAACAAGAACAAAGAATGTATTTGTATGTAAATAAGATCTATTGACAGACCTATTGTGACGATTGATAGCTCCATCAACACCAGTTTCTACACAGCAGGAGGTGGGGGGGGGGGCTGTACCGAAGTCAAGCTTTAGTTGTTTTGGTCGCGAGTAGGGGGGAAGACCTCCTGTCGCAGCTCTCTGCTATGATCCGACCCGGAGAGGCTCCTGGCTCCATTGTTTTACTGAACTGCAATAAAAAGCTTCTCCTCTCTCAGCTCCGTGTGCGCACCTCAGTCCAGTCTGCACGCACAGCATGGTGTGGTGTCAGGTTTCAAACAGCCACAGCAGCTGACAGAATTTCCGCGTCTTTTTTTTTTAAACACTCCCCGGCCGAGACGCATTGAGGAAATAAAATAAAATTACAGTACTATAGAAAATGACAAAAAAGTAACGCACAATGATTTGGAGTAAGTAACTTAAATCTGATTACTGGATTTTGAAATAGCAACGCGTTAGATTACACGTTACTGAAAAAGTGGTCCGACCAGAGTAACGCGTTACTTTGTAACGCGTTACAAAGTTACTTTGTAACGCGTTACCGACATCAGCGTTACCGACCGCGTTACGCGTTACTTTGTAACGCGTTACCGACATCACTGGATAAGACACAGAAAGAAATTTCTGAACGAATAGGCTGTTCCCAGAGTGCTGTATCAAGGCACCTCAGTGGGAAGTCTATGGGAAGGGAAAAGTGTGGCAGAAAACGTTGCACAATGAGAAGAAGTGACCGGACCATGAGGAAGATTGTGGAGAAGGGCCGATTCCAGAGCCACCGTGCACAGGCGTGTGCAGGAAATGGGCTACAGGTGCCGCATTCCCCAGGTCAAGCCACTTTTGAACCAGAAACAGCGGCAGAAGCGCCTGACCTGGGCTACAGAGAAGCAGCACTGGACTGTTGCTCAGTGGTCCAAAGTACTTTTTTCGGATGAAAGCAAAGTTTGCATGTCATTCGGAAATCAAGGTGCCAGAGTCTGGAGGAAGACTGGGGAGAAGGAAATGCCAAAATGCCAGAAGTCCAGTGTCAAGTACCCACAGTCAGTGATGGTCTGGGGTGCCATGTCAGCTGCTGGTGTTGGTCCACTGTGTTTTATCAAGGGCAGGGTCAATGCAGCTAGCTATCAGGAGATTTTGGAGCACTTCATGCTTCCATCTGCTGAAAAGCTTTATGGAGATGAAGATTTCATTTTTCAGCACGACCTGGCACCTGCTCACAGTGCCAAAACCACTGGTAAATGGTTTACTGACCATGGTACAGTATTACTGTGCTCAATTGGCCTGCCAACTCTCCTGACCTGAACCCCATAGAGAATCTATGGAATATTGTGAAGAGAAAGTTGAGACCCAAGACCCAACACTCTGGATGAGCTTAAGGCCGCTATTGAAGCATCCTGGGTCTCCATAACACCTTGGCAGTGCCACAGGCTGATTGCCTCCATGCTACGCCGCATTGAAGCAGTCATTTCTGCAAAAGGATTCCCAACCAAGTATTGAGTGCATAACTGAACATGATTATTTGAAGGTGGACTTTATTTGTATTAAAAACACTTTTCTTTTATTGGTCGGATGAAATACGCTAATTTTTTTAGATAGGAATTTTGGGTTTTCATGAGCTATATGCCAAAATCATCAGTATTAAAACAATAAAAGACCTGAAATATTTCAGTTGGTGTGCAATGAATATAAAATATATGAAAGTTTCATTTTTATCATTACATTATGGAAAATAATGACTTTTATCACAATATGCTAATTTTTTTAGAAGGACCTGTATATACGGATTTGTGGAGCGTGGTGGAAGAGGAAGTCTTTGCGCTCTGAGCCGGGAAAGCTAAGCTGCAAGCTAAGCTAACAAGCCGACCTCAGAGCTGTGTCGATCAGAGAAGCCCTGGAGTACCGCCTTCGCTGCAATCGGACCTGAGAGCTACTGCCTCCGGAATTGTGGGTTGTCGCTACTGGGCCCTGGGTACTGTTGCTGGGCATCGATCTGCCGTCGTGGGACCTGCGAGCTGCCGAAGCCGTGAGATTCCGTCTGCTGCCGTCGGATCTGGTGCTAAGCTATGAGCTAAACTAACAGGCCAACATCTGAGCTGTGCGATCGGAGAAGCCCTGGAGTGCTGCCGCCGTCGGACCCGAGAGCTACCAGTCTGCCGCTGTTGATCCTACGGGCTGCTGAGACAGTGAGATCCGGTCTTTAACGTCGGATCTGGGTGCTGGGCCGCAGCTATCATCATTAGGCCTGTGAGCCTCGTGTCCAGACCACGGGCTTTGGCTAACAATCAACAAACTGGAGACCTGCTACCGCCAGACCAGAAGTACTGTGCGTAATGACAAAATAAAGTGGACAAAAGAAACAAGTGTCGGTGGAAAATAATTCAGAGAATATGGAGGAAATTAAAAATGCATTAAACTATACGAGTGCTGAACTGACAAAATTAGCATCTCAACAACAACTCCTGATGGGTCTGATTGAGGAAGTGAAACAACTGAAAACTCTGATAAGTAACAAAGACAATAAAATAGCTGAACTGGAACAAAAAGTAGATGATCTACAACAATACACAAGACAAGACAAATTGGTGATCACTGGACTTGAATTTAGGCGCCCGACATTTGCAACAGCCGTTGCTGGTGCTAACACGACAGAGGATGCACCACCGGAAGAACTACAGACTCTGGAGGAGCAAGTAGTGACTTTTTTACAAGACAATGACATTGACATAAAACATGAGGACATTTCAATCTGTCACACCCTGCCCAGTAAACCAGAGAAATTCAAACCACCTATAGTTGTCAGGTGCATAAGCAGGAAGTCAAGAAACAAGGTAATAACGCAAGAAAAAAACTGAAGGGAACAAAAGTTTACATAAATGAACATCTAACCAAAAAAATGGAAATATTGCACGTGAAGCAAGGTTGTTAAACAAACAGGAAAAAAAGCATGAACATGGACAAAAAATGGAAACATCTTTATCAAAACAAATGACGGGTCTCAGGCTAAAATAATAAAAGAACTGAAGGATCTGGAAAAACTTCGATCAGCTCAGGAGATGACAAATTATAAATCATTGAAACAACTCACACAAAAAATTGACAAAATATACAGTTAAATGAACAAATACATTAAAATATGACAACATATGAAGACTCAGAACCCAAAATATATAATGTAGAAGATGTGATTGATACAAGTTTTATTCCAGTTATAAAATACTGTGATTATAATGAAGAGCAGTTTAATGACATTGATATGACAAATGGAGATCTCTCTATTATTCACTTCAATAGTAGAAGTATAAATGATAATACTGTACAGTATATCCAAAATAACAGATTATCCAAAATAACAGATTATTTAAAACAACTAAACAGAACTTTTACTTTAATAGCATGGTTAGAGACATGGCTCAATGATAAAAACACAAATACTGTAATGTTCACATTGAAGGGTATGAGTTATATCATATGAACAGAAAGAATAAAAGGGGTGGTGGAGTGGCTCTATTTATTAATAGTGAAATAAAATGTAAATTAATTAGTGAAAAGTATGTTAGACTGGTACAGGACATGGTCAGCACAGGTTGAAGAACTGGGAGATAAAGTTAGAGAGGCCAGACTGAGATGGTTTGGTCACAAATATGCAATGCTCGATAATTTTTCTCAATTAAAAAAATGACAAAGTATAATTTTGTCTCATTTGTTTAACTGGGTTCTTTTCATCTACTTTTGGGACTTGCGTGAAAATCTGATGTTTTAAGTCATATTTATTCAGAAATATAGAAAATTCTAAAGCGTTCACAAACTTTCAAGCACCACTGTACATGTAGTGATGACTTCATGAGACTATAAATAAAATTATTTCAAGAGTGAAAATTCACACCTAACCCAAACCCTGAAGCCTTGCGATAGGTGAAAAACCACAAAGTAAGAATAGTAGTACAAGTAGTAAGTAGTAGTTTATTTTATTATATATATACAGGGAACCCCCGACCTACGAACGAGTTTGGGACCTAAGAACCGTTCGCAGCTCGATCCGTTCGTAGGTAGGGGGTGAAAATTATATTAAAAAAAAAAAATTATTCATTCATTCATTCATTCAACCTTTATTTATCATGCTAACGGAGCGCGCGCACACATTTAAGCATGTAAAGTAGTGTACTGTAATGTTAAACATTGCTATTCACATTTACAGAATAAATAAAAATATATTTTCTTACTTTGAGATGGTCAAAGCCGACATAGGTTGCCATGCGTTGATTGTTTTCGGGCCAAGCAGCGCGGGGGCCGGCAAGCCACCGCAGCTGCTCCAGACCTGTGTTAGCTAGCTGGCTAGCTTCTGCTAGCCAAGCCATGAGCTAGTGTTGGAGCGGCGGCGCGATCAATCTGCAGCTGCTGCTCCAGCCGCTGCTCCAGCCTGAGACGTCCACAGAGCTATTCCAGCTAGTAATTAATCCACATGATGCGATCCTGGTCACCAGTGTTCAAAAGGCCGGCTCCCGTGTTAGCTCCAGTGTTAGCTCTGGAGCTAGCCAGGCCGGAGGTGTAGCCAGGCCGGCCGGAGGTGTTCGCACGGCGGCCTGGCACGATCGGCGATAAATCCGCTGCTGCCTGAGACATCCACAAAGTTCACAGAGACGTTTCCAGCTAGTAATTAATCCATATGAAGCCATCCTGGTCACCAGTCTTCGTCCAGCTCTCGGCAGCTAACCTAAGATGGCGTCCGGTGTTCTACATTAATTTGTGACCGGAGACCCCAGTGACTGAACCTAAAATAGCGTCCGGTGTTCTACATTAATTTGTGACCGTGTAAACTGAAGACCTACTTCCTGTTGCCCAAAATTGCTCAAAAATTGCTCAAAAATGATCAGAAATGATCTTTTTTATCATAATTATTATTTATAAAGCCTTTAAAACAACCAGAGCTGCAACAAAGTGATGTACACATGAAATTAAGAACATTTAAACACAAAAAAAAAAAAAAAAAAAAAAAATTTTTTTTTTTTTTTTAATTCATATTTTTATTAAATATGATATGTTCGTAAGTCCCGTGGTTCGCAGGTCGATGGGGTCGTAGGTCGGGGGTTACCTGTATATATATATATATATATGCATATGTATAAAAGAAAAAAGTATACTGTACACACACACACACACACACACACACACACTACATTGCTAAAAGTATTGGCTCACCTGCCTTGACTCACATGAGCTTAAGTGACATCCCATTCTTAATCCATAGGGTTCAATAGGACGTTGGTCCACCCTTTGCAGCTAGAACAGCTTCCACTCTTCTGAGAAGTTTGTCCACAAGGTTTAGGAGTGTGTTCATGGGGATTTTTGACAATTTTTCCAGAAGCACGTTTGTGAGGTCACATACTGATGCTGGACGAGATGGTCTGGCTCGCTGTCTTTGCTCTAATTCATCCCAAAGGTGTTCTATCAGGTTGAGGTCAGGACTCTGTGCAGGCCAGTCAAGTTCATCCACATCAGACTCTGCATCCACGTCTTTATGGACCTTGTTTTGTGCACTGGTGCAGTCATACTGGAAGAGGAAGGGGCCAGCTCCAAACTGCTCCCACAAAGTTGGAAACATGGAATTGTCCAACATGTCTTGGTATGCTGAAGCATTCAGAGTTCCTTTCACTGGAACTAAGGGGCCAAGCCCGGCTCCTGAAAACAACCCCACACCATAATCCCCCCTCCACCAGACTTTACACTTGGCACAATGCAGACAGACAAGTACCATTCTCCTGGCAACCACCAAACCCAGACTAGTCCATCAGATTGCCAGATGGAGAAGCGCAACATCACTCCAGAGAACGCACCTCCACTGCTCTAGATTCCAGAGGTGGCATGCTTTACACCACTGCATCCNTAATTCGCAAAAAAGTTGATACGCTCGCTTGAGGTGGTTTTTGGGTTTTTCGAAACAGAGCTGATGCGCAAAACGAGAGATGGAAACAGATTTGCCGACTCAGTTCTGACGTAGCGAACATTCACGTCATGTGACTGATCAGCTGTTTCCGCTGTAACATCGCTAAAACTAGTTGGCATGACAGAATAAATACAACTTACCCGATAGCAACACATACCTGAAATATTCTCTCCATTTTGCCGAGATGTGTGGTTTGGTTCCTGTTTTCAACCGCTACTTCCTGTTTACTGTAGACATGCGTAACGCTGACGTCTGACATAATGCCACTTTGCGTGGCTTGGTAGATGCGCTTCAAGCCAGTTGATGGAAACACTTCTGATTCGCATTAATTTTTATTTACATTTTTGCGAATTTTCAAAAATTCGCTCAAAATTCGAATTGAAAATAGATGGAAACACGGTTAGTGACGGGATTAAACAACAAGAAACAGATTTGTTACCGAGAGATTATGGATGACAACACACAGCAACTTCATAGTTAGTTTAAAAAGGGTTAACCACAAAGAGAATTGCTATAGTGAGTTTATCATATTTTGTAAATGACACGAGGTAAGCGTCTCTCATGTAGAATGTATCATGCTCCATTTTAACCCAGATAAGTTCTGCTCCACACCTCTTCTGGTTCTGGACTGCCCACTTCTTTCTGAAAGCTCATGTATGTGCTGAAAGTGGTTTACTCCTTCTGTGATTTATGAATGGCCAAAGGTGGCTTAATGGACTAGTTTGTGCAACCATTTTGCAGAACAGTTTTATGAAAGAGCTGTAAGTGGCAGCAGCGGCGCTGCTTCATGCCATATTAGGCTTTTATTAACAAAACAGTTCAGTGAAATGGCTGCAAAGTTCAGTCTGTCTTTAAGCTGTTTGTGTCCTTTCACAAATCACAGATGGATCTGTCCACATCCCGTGCAGATGTCTTTTTTTAATAACTGAATTTAACATTGCTAAACCAAGAACGGCATGGAGCAGAACTGAGCTGTTGACGTGGATCACAACTTATTAAATATGCAAGAGATGTCTGCCTCGTACTGTTTTCAAAAAGTTATTAGAAAACTCAGCTGAATTATTGTTTTTGTGGTTCATTAAGTTTTTTTAAACTAAATACAGTCGCTGTGCATTATTTTTCATTACTGAGCTGCAAAGCCAGCTTACCTTACCAATCAGGCTAGCCTGTATAAATAACGGTTGAATGAATGAATGAATGAATTAAAGTGCTGTTACTTGCTTCAACACCCACCCCCAGCCCGCCCCGCTGCCTTGATCTATTCAGAACTGTTTTCCAAGTCTGATTTGAGCCGTTTTGTGAAAGTGCATATTACTTTTCACTTCACAGATGCACACCAATTCAGCAGTGTAATTACATCTGCTGTCCTTTTCACCCCACCCTTCCTCTGGCCTCTGTACTTTCACACATGACACCAGTAAGACCTGACTTTAAGTTGTGTGCAAAGTGCTTGAGTTTCATGGCTGACATGGGAAGAAGACCCACTGTAAACCACCTGATCCTGATTATCAGCAAATAAAGTTGAACTGCAGGCAAACATTGTTTGATAGCAGCGTGTGTTTAGGTGGGTTCAGTACTGTATCCAACTTTTTGAAGAAGAACCACCTGTGAGTCTTGAGAAAATAACTTTACAGAGAAGGCCTTTAAAGACCGTAGAGATTCTTTCACGTACTTGTGAAAGTGGTCACAAGTTTGCATAGTCATAAAATGTATATCAGCAAGGAAGTCTCTTGGTGGCAAGTTTCTAAACAAATGCATGTCCCACTGTGCTGGATACAAGCCCCAACACACCCCTGCTGTCCGTGGGAGGCTCTGAGATCACCAGTATTCTCTGGCAGTTTGGTTGGACCTGTTGTGCGAGGCACACCCAGGTCCTGGATTAAAAATTAGTTGGATGATATTTAGGTAGTTTTTTTTTCTTTATTTCCCTTGTCTGTGCATAAAAAATGGAAGCCCTCCACAGCAGACTGGTCCTCAGCTTTCTACTGGTACTTGTATCTCTCCCCCCCACACACACACACCAACCACACCCTTTGCGAGAAAAAGCTTTATTTCCCAGAGAAACATCTGTTTGCAATAATCCCTGCTGCTTTCAAAGCTTGATTGGATGACCCACCGACCTGACTAAATGGTGGTGCTCGAAGATGATGTGGTCCTCGCCAGAAGTTGGGTGTGAACAAAACATGATCTCTGTCACATCATACATGTTCCTGAACTTGTAATGCTGGATGAACTTTTAGGAAGGCGTTTTTGTAGATTTCAGTTCAAGATAAAATTGACAGTGGTGCTTGAAAGTTTGTGAACGCTTTATAATTTTGTATATTTCTGCATAAATATGACGTAAAACATCAGATTTTCACACAAGTCAATCATCAATCTACTACCTAGGGCATCTTGGTGCCAAGTGCAGTTACGGACACCCTTATGCTCAAACATGGTGTTCGTGATGGACAAACTATGACTAGCACAGACGCCGCTCGGGTTCAAATCAGAGAGGCCGTTCCTCACAGTCACACCCCTCCAGGTCACACTTTCATTACCCACGTGGACATTGAAGTCTCCCAGCAGAATAAAGGAGACCCCAGCTGGCACACCTTCCAGCACCCCCCACCAGGGACTCCAAGAAGGCGGTGTTTTGAACCACTTTGGCATGTCTGCCTTGGGGGAGTTGACGGGGCAGAGGGCGGGCGCCGGAGGCCATCTTATCACCAGAACACTGTTTGTTTCCACTCTGGGAGTGAGCTGGTTGTGGGACTCAGTTTGATTTGATGGGCTCCTCTGACTGAAGAAGTCCTTCAGATGAAGGATGAAACGTCTCCGCAACAAAAGAAACCGTCCAGATGACCTGACTGAACATTGTTGACATCAAAACGTGATTAAAGTACAGGTGGTCCCCGACTTATAAACGAGTTCCGTTCCTACGTATCATTCGTAAGTCGAAAATTCGTAAGTCGGGGACCACCTGTATATACCACACGAGCCGCCACTGATGCACGTACATGTAGGCAATGAACAGTTACCAAGCACTTCGCCTATCTTAACACAGCTACATAATTCTCAAACACATACAGTGTTTAAAAATTAAATGTATCTAAACAATAAAAATTAAATTTCTTACTTTGAGCTGGTCAAGCTTGTCTCGTCTGTTTGCATGTTAGCTCCTTGCACGTCTGACCTCTGCAGCTTCATGCTGCTTCACGCAGTCCAAACTGTTTACAGGAAGGACTGTTAGCTTGTTAACTTGGAGCCAGAAAAAAAGTTAATAACTTACTGAAAGCCGTTTCTCTGCGGCATCCATCCAAAACAAGCTGCGCCGCGTTAGCATGTTAGCCCTCGCCATTAGCAGCACCCGTTAGCGTTAGCCCATCCAAGGTTGCCGCAGCTGTTCACGTTTTCGCATGTTAGCTCGGTGTCCAGACAACATCTTAGGCTGCCAGGCGGACATCGAGGCGAGCTCCCGGCCGCCGCCCGTCGGCTCCGTGTCTCCCGATGGGGCGTTAGCATCCAACCGTGCATCCTACAGCAAGGCTTGTTATAATGTTAGCTCGTTGCTACTCCAGTCCGGCTCTCTGTCTGCTGCTTCACGCAGTCAACAGCGTTGTTTTGCGTCGCCCATCCGTTCCTCCACAAAACCACCGTTCAGCTCCAGATCATGTATCCGAGCGCAGGAACCTCTGATCGGACAAAGCCGGCTGTCAAGGCTGGAGCTAACTGGCTATGGCTAAACTCATGAGCACTGCCGAAAACTGACTGCCAAAAACTGGCGGAAACTGGCGGAAACTGCCGTAAACTTTTTAATTCGGCTTAAAAATTAAAAATGATGTAATTATAATAATACTTTATTTATAAAGCCATTTAAAACAACCACAGCTGCAACAAAGTTCTGTACACATGAAATCAAGAACATTTAACCACAAAAAAAAATTTAAATTTCATATTTTTTATTAATTTTGATAACTTCGTAAAGTCGGAACTTTGTAAGTCAAGGGCTTCGTAAGTCGGGGACCACCTGTAATGAACTCCTAAAATCAGAGTCAGAGTCAGAGTCAGAGAGAATTTATTGTCATTTGCACCGCATGTAGTACATGTGTTGAAAACGAGATTATGTACACAGGGTCCCAGTTACATCCAACAACAAATGCAAGAGAAAAACAATAATAACATCTAGGATTAACTAAGAGAGACATCAGCTAGTAATACACTAAGCCCTAATGTAGTAGAAAAACATCATTATAAACAGCAGCACGAACATGAGCAGATGGTCACAGATGAACGCAGCAACAAGAAACAGATCAGCATCAGCATGATGTGACATTTTGCAGTGTTTATTCTTATTATTTATTTATTCATGAGTCTGACAGCCTCAGGGTAGAAGCTGTTCCTCAGTCTAGTGGTTCTACATTTGATGCTCCTCAACCTCCGTCCCGAGGGGAGTGGTGCAAAGAGTGAGTGTGCTGGGTGAGTGAGGTCTTTCATGATGCAGGTGGCTCTTTTTCTGCATCTGGAGGTGTAAATGTCTGTGATGGTGGGGAGACTGACTCCCACAGACTTCTGTGCAGCCTTCACCACTCTCTGTAGAGCTTTCCTCTCTGCAACTGTGCAGCCTCCATGCCACACGTTGATGCTGGAGCACAGGACGCTCTCCACTGCACACCTGTAGAACGAGGTGAGGACTGAGCTTCTCAGACCGGCTCGTCTCAGCCGTCTGAGGAAGTAGAGTCTCTGATGACCTTTCTTGATCAGGCTGGTGGTGTTATTGCTCCAGCTGAGGTTATCATTCATGTGTACACCCAGGTATTTGTAGCTGGAGACCACCTCCACCGCAGATCCACCTATATACAGTGGGGTGTGGGTGTGTTTGTTCCTTCTGAAGTCCACAATCATCTCCTCCTAAAATGTTGACACTGAAAGGATGCGTTGGCCTTTCTATAAGTTTATCTTCTTAAGGGTGATGGTGGGAGTAGTGACTAGGGCTGAACAATTAATTGCATTTGCAATAAAATCGTGATATGATAAAACAAGATTTTCTAATCGCAAAGGCTGCAATTTGATTGTTCACATGACCTGGTTAAGTGACTTGTGAGTGAGTGGAGCAAACCAGAGCAGAGAGCGGGAGAAGTCAACACTGCGCTTTAACCAGTTGCACAATGACGTCAGGCTCGACAGAAGCTGATAAATCTGAAAGTTTGGTACCAAAGAGGGGCAGCACGTGCGTTGATGGCTATAAAAAAAACAAGACGCTGTGCGTGTTTTTTTTTTTTTTTTTACATCTAAAAGATTTAATAAGAACAGATACTAGTTTATTTTGTGTTCACTGAGTTTGAATTCCCAGAAAATAACGAGTTGGTTAAAGCAGATTCTCTTTATGTTTTTTGCACTTTATTTTTTATGATGTTACTGGTTGGAAAGCAGTAAGTTTAAATTTTTTTATATCTAATTTTTTATATTTATTTATTAACTGTCATGCGAATTTCAGACAGTAGTTAGGAAGTTCACTTAACATGTTTACTATTATGTTTATGAAACAAGAAAAAATAGAAATGGTGAAAAGAAAAGGCATAGATTTGTTTGCTTTATTGTAATATCTGCTTTAAATAAATCTGACATTGTTTATTATAAAACAGATAGATTTATTGCTTCTGTTTGTTGAAAAATACTTAAGAAGATATTAAAAAAATAACCGCGTTTTAAATCGCAATTGACCTTTCGCAAAACCCCGCCCCCAACCGGCCATTGTCCAATCACACGTCACTAGCATCTCCGGCTATGTAAGCTAGGTCCGACATTCTACAAGATGGTGAAGCGATGCGCCTATGGATTGTGTAAATCAGACAGCAGGTATCCCAAGAGTTTGTCTGGTGGAGTCTTGTTTTTTCCCTTCCCAAAGCCGAAAACACAACTGGAACGGTGTCAACAATGGATAAAACAGTGTGGAAGGCCTCACTCCCAGCTTAATGTCTCGAAGATAAACAAGCATTCGTATGTATGCTCAAAGGTAAGACAAACATTCATTGTGACTGTCCTGCTCTAGAAGTAATAATTATAATTTCAAGAAAGGTTATTATTAATATTCATTGTTGTGTATTATTTTGGATATAATTTTTAGAAGATTACCCTCTTACGTTTAGTAAGCTCATTAGCATTAGCTAACTTTAGCGAATGTTTACATTAGTTCACTGTCGGGTCTCGATGCTGTGAACCCTATACGATATCATGTTTAGTCAGTTTCACTACATAAACTTGACTAGCATCACGACACCATGCGTTGTTGATGTAAACACAGAGCCCCCCTCCCCTTGTCTTACCTCCCTCGGGGGTTCGGTCCGCTCTGTAGCATGTTAGCTGCTCCAGCTGGACAGCATGGTCCAGAACGTTGTTGTTGAGCCACGTTTCCGTGAATACAAACACACAGCAGTCTCTCACAGTCTTTTGTGTCGTTCGTAGCAGGCGTATATAATCCAATTTGTTGTCCAAGGAGCGCACGTTAGCCAGAACCATGGATGGGATAGCCGGCCTGTGTGGGCTAGCTGCTAGCCTAGCTCTGATACCTCCGCGTTTACCCCGCTTCTGTTTTCTGTCACGCCGCTTGTGGCGTTTCCATGGCGGGCGCGGTGAAGCGTCACGCCGCTTGTGGTACTTCCACGGCGGGCGCGATGAAGGGAAGGTCGGGGCTGGCTTCCGGAGCAGCTCGCAGTCACGAAGCTGATGTAACTCCACCTCGAGCTCATGTAGCTTCTCCTGGAGTTCGCTGTTTATTCCCAAATGAGCGGTTTTTCCGACATCAAGCAGGAATTCACGGCTATACTTGCGTTCTTGAACACGTAGACAAGACTACGAGCTACAAGTAGCTCGGTGGTCTGTGGTTGTGTCAGGAAGGACATCCGGTGTAAAACAAATCTCTTCTTGTGAGTTGGTTTGCTGTGGCGACCCTTGAGGAAGGGAGCAGCCGAAAGAAAAATGAAAAATATTCTTAAGGGTGATATTTAAAAAACTATAGCACAGGCAGACCTTTGCACAGTACAAAATAAGTTAATTGTCATTTATATTTGCCATACAGAAGGATTTCTGTATTAAAATGACTTTCACTCAAAAAGATTACATTTAAAAGATTTCAGCTCATCAAAAAAAAAAAAGATTTCAGCTCATTTAGTCATTTAATACAATTAATGTTCCATATTTGACATTTAATTAATTGCATTTAATTCATGGCAGTACAGTTACCTTACAGGATGGTTTCAAATGTAGACTAGATTTTTCCGTACAGATAACCAAAACCTAGTTTATTTGCTATAATCTGGTTAAGAATCTAAATTTGTAGATATTTATGATAAACTACAAACACGTCAAGCTGACGCTCACAGAGAGAACACCACGAGGGTTCAAATTGAACAGAGACATACCTTTACATTTATCTTGCGCATACAAATAAACATTTTAGTGTTAATATAGTTTGATTTTAAATGCTCCCACATAGTCTGGTGATCTTCAGTCTGCGGAGGTCCATGCATACCAGATTACGGTACGCTCCCAGTATACTCCCACATTCTGTCAGCCACGTTGTAACTGTGCACACTGTCCACAGAGGGTTGAGACTTCATGCTTGAACGTCCACCCTGAGCAGCTGCAGAGCTTTTCATTTACCCTTTATTTATCCAGGTAGTCTCATTGAGCCACGAGAACTCATTTTCAAGAGAGACCTGTTAGGGAGCAGATGGTGGGGGCTAAGGGCCTTGCTCAGGGGCCCAGAGTGGGGCGAATGTGGGTGGAGGCAGGTGTGGGTTTTCACCTTTTCTACCCACATTTTGATGTTGTCGGTCTGGAGTTACGATGTTTCGTGGTTACAACGCATCTCCCATTTACTATGAACAGCCTTTTTTTTTTTCTCGAGTTACACAGCGGCCGCTGCGGCGGAAGAATACAGTATTGTACTGTACGCGGAGCAGCGGCGGAGGAATACAGAGGCGGAGGGATACGTTACGTACTGTAAACACTCTGGACCGAGGTTGCCAGCAGAATCCCCGACGCAGCAGTGAAAAAGTACATCGGCGGAGGCCTTACTGTAAACACTCTGGACCGAGCTGGACGGCGGTTTTACGTCGTAAACGGAATAGAGAATACAGCGGATGGACGGAGGAATACAGCGTCACTAGCATCCCAGTAGGCCATTACGGAACTCTTTTTTTCCCTTCATTATGGCTCCCAAAAATATGTTTTTTGATAATTATGTAGGGTAATGTGTTAGCATAGGCTAAGTGCTTGTAATACAGTACTGTACATGTATATGGTGCAGTATGTACGTATATTTCGACTTAGGTCAAAAATCGGTTTACGACGCCGCGTAGGAACGGATCTACGCCGTAAGTCGAGGACTACCTGTATGCTTAAGATATTGGTCCTAACACATTTACATTTAAACAACAAAACAAACTAAAGTTTTAGATGCATAAGTCCCAGGAGCTCTGGGAACAGTACGGGAGGAGGGGGTGATGATGGGGAGGAAAAAGAGACATTTGGTGTCTCCCCCGCCACACAGAACTGGTCACCTGTGATAACAGAACTGGTCACCTGTGATGACAGAACTGGTCACCTGTGATAACAGAACTGGTCACCTGTGATAACAGAACTGGTCACCTGTGATAACAGAACTGGTCACCTGTGATGATAACATTTAGTTAATGGAGCAGGACAGGTGAGTTGTTTAGAGTGAGGGCAGTCAATGGGTAAACCACATTAGATGACCGATATACACTTGAGATGATGGTGCTGTTGAGGAGAACAACCAGACTCAACCTGCTGCGAGGGAAGGTCTTTATCAAAAGTTACTTAAGAAACTTCATGTTTACTTGGGTTATTTTTTGGATCCAAGCTGGGAGTTGTTTTAAGACGATAAAACCTGCTTGGGTCTTTAGCTGTTTACTTGTCAGTCCTGTCAGAATTAAACTCTTGTTCTATTCCCCCCCAAACTGAGGGCATAAACAACTAAACAGTTAAGAGATTTATTTGTTCTTCGCTTTTCTTCAGATCTCTCTTTGAGTTGTCCAAGGCAGCCAGGTTGTCAAAATGCCTCCAAATGTTCACTGATTCTTCAGAATACTCACTAATGTCTGGATTGCATGTTTAGCTTTCACTCAAAGGCCGGCCAAAGCATTTTACCACACGGCTTTTTGCTCTGTTTGACTTCAGCTGTAATCCGATACTGTAAATGTGTGCAAAAGGACGGATTTTACAGCAGTTTCGTACATTTGCAGATGTTGTCAGGTTTCTTTTTTTTTTAAATACAAACCATGTGATTGGACCAAAGTAATGAAAAGATTGACTACAGTAAATCTCTTGGTGCTCTCTGAGCTGTAATGCTTTACTTCAGTCGATGCAGAGAAGTTCTTTTTATAAGGCTTTTAAAAATACAATTTCACATTACAACCAGATGTTTGAGGCTATAATTTTCTCAAAAAGTCACAGACTGGGTTTCCAAACCTCAAGTGCAGTGTGATCTTAGTACATAGTAATTAGTTCTTCGTTTAGTGAAAACAAACCAGAGTGCTGAGAAGGTGAACTCTGCAGATTCTGGCAACACACAGAACATTTCTTCAGTTCACCAGTTCTTTATTCAGGTAAAGACAACTATTTGAATTGACAGAACATACACAGCCATTTGCAGATGGCAGATGTTTTCTGCACCACAGACACATGACATTGACCAGTGTTCAGTTTAATGCTACCATGATCATCCTTCCTTTCAGCTTTAGCAAAGATTTATTTTTGTTTTTCAAGATGGTTTCTCTCAGCTGTGTTTTCTTTTGTTGTCCACCATCGCAGGCGAAAAGGGATACAGTAAATGGAAATGTCCTCGCTCTGTACGTGTGTTCGTCCATGAACGTTGTGAGCATGATAACTAGAAAAATAAGTAAAGTACCAACTTCCATTTTGGTATGTGGCTGCATCTATGCATAAGTAAGGTTCCTATTACAATTTGGGTTGTCACTTCAAAATCCAAGATGGTCACCACTATACATAAACCAACTAGCCCATCATTTAAGGAAACTATTCTTTCTAGTTTTTATATTACTTAAAAGTAAAACAATCTATAGTAGCTATGGCCACCACTGTGTTTACTGTTGCACTTGGTGGTTGATTGATTGCTCACTCTGACTCTGACTCTGATATCTCACTCTGAGCTCCTAAACTCCTACCCACTTGAATATCTTTGTTGTGCTGCTGATTATCCATGCTGCTGATTTCTTGCTGCTGTATTCATACCCATCTGCTCACAACAGACTCATGTTCAGGTTGCTGTTTAAAAACGCCGTAGTACACTGCCTGGCCCAAAAAAATGTTTCCACCAAAAAACAAAAAAAAGGTCACACTAATATTTTGTTGGACCACCTTTGGCTTTGATTACGACATGCATTCTCTGTGGCATTGTTTCGATAAGCTTGTGCAATGGCACAAGATCTATTTCCATCCAGTGTTGCATTCATTTTTCACCAAGATCTTTCATTGATGTCTAGGCACTAAGCATGATGGGTGCATCACTTCACCTGCCTCTCTTCTTACCCTGATGCACCCATCACTCTGGAACAGGGTCAATCTGGACTCATCAGACCATTTGACCTTCTTCCATTGCTCCAGAGTCCAATCTTTATGCTCCCTAGCAAATTGAAGCCTTTTTGTTCCAGTTAGCCTCCCTGATTAGTGGTTTTCTTAAGGCTACACAGCCGTTCAGTCCCAATCCCTAGAGTTCTCTTCACATTGTGTGTGTGTGGAAACACTCTTACTTTCACTATTAAACATAGCCCTGAGTGCTGCTGTTGTTTTTCCTCTATTTGGTTTCACCAAACGTTTAAGTGATCGCTGATTACGATCATTCAGGATTTTTTTCCTCGAAGACGATGGGTCTCCACTATCCTTCCAGTTTTTAATAATGCGTTTGACAGTTCTTAACCCAATTTCAGTAATTTCTACAATGTCCTTAGATGTTTTCCCTGCTTGATGCCAATGATTTGACCCTTCTCAAACAGACTGACATCTTTTCCATGGCCATGTGTCTTTCAACATGGTTGTTTAAGAAATGAGAAGCAACTCATTGCACCAGTTGGAGTTAAATAACTTGTTGCCAGCTAAAAGATAATCACCCATGCAGTAATTATCCAATACAAGACTCGTACCTTTTTGTTTTGTTAAATCCATGTGGCAACTTTTTTTGGGCCAGGCAGTGTACAGTATTTTACATTATTGTTTAGCACATATCTTAGATCCTTGTATGTTTCTTTTTTACACTTTATACATTATTTGATATTTTTGGGTGTAACTGGAACTTGAGTACACTTCCGTTCCACATGTTTAGCACATATCTTAGATCCTTGTATGTTTATTTTTTACACTTTATATACATTATTTGATATTTTTGGGTGTAACTGGAACCTTGAGTACACTTCCGTTCCACATCAAGTACCACATGTGAAATGAATAAAAATAAAGCCAATTTGAACCTTGATCTTGCACCATAATCATTAAGATTTACAGTACTTGTATTCCCTGTTTGATTCCAGTCCAGAAAAACACTCGTCTCAAGAACTACAAACATTCACAATTAGGGATGCACCGATAAATCGGCCGGCCGATCGATCGGCCCAGATTTCCTTAATTTGGGGAGATCGGTGATCGGCCGATCTTTAAATGAGAAGCCGATTTTATCCACCGATCGCATCTGCCTCAGCAAAGATCGGAAAATCCTGAAAATGTAGGGTGCATTTTGACCTTTTAACACCTGAAAATCGGTATCGGCCAAAATCTGTATCGGCAGGTCAGACTTTCTAAAAATCGGTGATCGGCCAGAAAATTGAAATCAGTGCACCCCTATTCACAATTCAAATTTCTCAGCACTCAGGGACATCAGAGTACTGTTTGTTTCTAAACCAATGTTTCAAATGCCGGTTTAGAGGCTGTAAATGTGCTGTAGGAGAATATATAAAATTCTGAAACATTATTTTTATGACTTGTCAACATTCAATTTATTTTTTCTTCTTTTTCAGCCCAAAACTCTTGGACAGAACCTTCTCTCTGAGGTTTTCCATAGAGGTAACCTCATCGAGAGTGATTACTTTGGCCTGGAGTTTCAGAACATGCAGATGAACTGGGTATGTACACCAGCAACAGTGTCACAATTTTATTGTTTGGAACATACAAATTGTGTACCAGGGTGTGAATTTTACAGTGAAAGTCTGAGATTTGTTTTTCACATGAAGCAAATCCCTTTCAGTACAGACTTGCTTCTGGTTGAAAGCCTTGCGATCATTCCAGTATTTTTCTTGATTTAACATAACATCTTCCATCCAATATAGATCTCAATTTCAATAAGTTACTTGGATGCCTCCAGTTCACATAACACACATTGTGTGATTTAATGTACAAAGTGCAAGCAAAAGTGGCAGTAAGACAGTCAACATATAATAGCAGAGCTCCTCAACGTTCTATATCCAAACACCACCACTCACAGAGCAAAGATGGACCTTATTATCCAACAACATTTATAACAGACTATCATACAAGGCAGAGACCTTTAAATAATTGTCCCCCGTCGCAGAGTGAAGAGTGGCAATTGGAAATTTTGTCCATGTGGGCATCATAACTTGAAAAATAACTGAGGTACAAACTTCCATTTTGTTGTAGCATCTAGGAAAAGGTATCTATTAAATATTGGGTTGCCACGTCAAAATCCAAGATGGCCACTACTACAGTATGTATGTTAATAGACCACCCCTCTCATTGGATGAAACTACTGTAACTAGGGATGTCCCGATCCGATCACGTGATCGAAAACCGGGTCCCGATCACGTGACTTCAGACTCGACTCGACTCGGGCGTTACACACCGATCAGGGATCGGATATATATGTGTATATTTATTCTAAACACAAACGGGAATATTATATTAACTGTATGTTGAGTTACAGAGTCAAATTGTCTCGGAACAAAACATGCACAATAGTTTTGCAGCAGTGCCTACCGTAAAGCAGTGCCCGCTGTAAAGCGGTGACTGTCGTAAAAAAGAAGCGGAACGCGGCATTAACTTGAAGTGGAGGCAGCGATGTCTGTTGTGTGGAGATATTTTAAAGTGGATGACAAATGGAAAGTTCGTATTTCAAGAGAAGGTAAGGAAAAGGCTGCATTTAAACCTGATTAGGCACATCAGAAACAAACACCCGACACAATACACAGAGTTTAACCAGACGACGCAGCCGAAGACGAGCCAGCTCACGCTGCAAGAGACTTTATATTTATATTTAAAAACATACACTTCCTTCTGTGAAGCCACAGGACGAGAGTTAAGGAGTGCTGTTCAGAAAAGCATGTTACTAGCCTTATTTTATAAAACGGACACTTTAAGTTTCTTATTTGTTTACATGCCTGCTCAGGTTCTGGTTCTGCTCAGGTTCTGGTTCTGCACAGGTTCTGGTTCTGCACAGGTTCTGGTTCTGCTCAGGTTCTGGTTCTGCACAGGTTCTGGTTCTGCACAGGTTCTGGTTCTGCTCAGGTTCTGGTTCTGCTCAGGTTCTGGTTCTGCTCAGGTTCTGGTTCTGCTCAGGTTCTGGTTCTGCACAGGTTCTGGTTCTGCTCAGGTTCTGGTTCTGCTCAGGTTCTGGTTCTGCACAGGTTCTGGTTCTGCTCAGGTTCTGGTTCTGCTCAGGTTCTGGTCAGGTTGTGGTCATGTTCTGGTATTTTAAGTTGAGCTGCTTATTTTAAATTAGACATTTATACTGTTGCACTAAACTTCAATGTGAAGAATTTTATTTTAAATCTTATTACTTGATTGTTCAATCTACCTCACAGAAGTACTCTGTTAAATGTTAAGGTAAATAAAATAAAAATGAAGGGACATCTGGATCTGTTTCTTTTTTTTCCCCTTCATTTTAAAAATGTATTTTAGAAGTATCGGATCGGGACTCGGTATCGGCCGACTCGGACTCGGGGCCAGAAAAACCTGATCGGGACATCCCTAACTGTAACCCAGTCATTTTTAGTGCTTGCAGCCATTTTCTCAATCTTCTGTTTTCACCTTGTCCATTGTTTTGTGTCGAAGTGTGAAATTTCACTAGATTTTGAGTGATTTAAGTTTTATAGAAAAATCATGACACTTCCCATCGTTTGGGAGAGCAGGTGTGTGACCGGGAAAGTTCAGTGCTGTTGCAGCTTTTATTTGACTATTCTGTGAGAAACTGCTGTATTTTGTACTTAAAGACTGGAAACAAATGAACTGTCAAGGTTTCCTGTGATGGCGAGCTACCACAGGAAACCTGTCCAAAGAACACAGAGCCAGAACTGGATCTGTTTTGTGCAGTATGGGTCGCTGTAGCCTGCTCCCTTCACACAAACAAGAACTGTTATACCAAATGCCCCTAAAGACTAGTCTTTATTTACTTATTACAGCAACCCCTCGAGTTACGTCAGGGATAGGGACCTACGTGTGTGACTTAGGTCGATTTTGTCGTACCTCGCGGACCAAAAACACCTGCCTGTCGTAGGTCCGCGTTTCTGACATAGGTCGCGGATATACCGCTAACGGAGCGCCGCACACATATTTAATGGCATGAGACTGAACAAGCAGACATACTAGGCCATGAACATGCACAGAACTGTACAGTAAATGAATACTGTACTGTACAATAAATAAAAAATATAATGTCTTACTTTGAGCTGGTCAAAGCCTGCCTTCGTCTTTTAGTATTTAGCTCGGGTGCGAGCTCCCCCAGCTTCCTTACGCTCCACACGCACACACGTGGTCAAAACTGTTTAAAAGAATGACTGTTAGCTTCTTAACTTCATACATTTGGAGCCAGAAAAAAAAAAAAACTTACTGAAAGCCGTTTCTCCGCGATGTCCTCCATCCAAAACAAGCTCAGCGTTAGCTACGGTTAGGCCCCGCTATTAGCAGCACTGGTTAGCATGTCAGTTCATTCAAAAAGGCTGTCGGCTTTGTATCTCCGCGTTAGCTCGGTGTCCCCCGACTGCCAGGCGGACATTTGCGGCGAGCTCCCGGCCGTAGATGGCCCCTCCGCGGCATGTCGGCTCGGTATCTTCGCCTGTGTTTGCTGCTCTGTTAGCTGCTGTCGTTAGCATCTCGGGCGGCGTTGTTGGAGCCATCGCGGGGCGATCCGCGGCTGCTCAGGCATCGGCTTTGTATCTCCGCATTAGCTCGGTGTCCCCCGACTGCCAGGCGGACATTTGCGGCGAGCTCCCGGCCGCAGATGGCCCCTCCGCGGCATGTCGGCTCGGTGTCTTCGCCTGTGTTAGCTGCTTTGTTAGCTGCTGTCGTTAGCATGTCGGGCGGCGTTGTGGCCGCCGATCGCGGGGCGATCCGCGGCTGCTCCTCCGGACCTGAGACGTCCACAGAGTTGACCGAGTGTTTCCAGCTAATTTATCCGTATGAGGCAACCCTGATCGGGCACACGGAGCCAGCTGACAGTAGCCTCTGGAGCTCCATTGCAGTACAGTTGTAAAATGGCGACCGGAAGTGGCGAGCGGAAACGACCGGAAGTTGCGTAAATACGATAAATTTCTAATCAAAACGTAAAATTAATAATTATACTTTATTTATAAAGCCATTTAAAACAACCACAGCTGCAACAAAGTGCTATACACATGAAATTAATAACTTTTAAACACAAAAAAAAAAAAAAAAAAAAAATTTTTTTTTTTAATCATATTTTTATTAAATATGATAAAATCGTAAGTCTGAGTTGCCGTAGGTCGCAGGTGTCGTACCTCGAGGGTTTCCTGTAAACTGTTTAAACCCCTTGAACCTTTCTGGACTACTGCCCTGGTCTTGGTGTCTTGTGATCTGTGGGATTAATACCAGCATTTGGATTTAGTCTGGATAATTTGGGAAATCTGTTCATCTATCTATTGAAATATTGTGTGTTTATTGAATATTCAACTTTTAATACAAATCACCTTAGGTACCGTTTTCCTGTTTCCTGTGTGTTCTTAAATGCAACCATAACCTGTCCTGAGTCAAACTTTAGAATCTTCTGATTACTAGCCTACTACCGTACTAATGCTGAGTGATCACCACTTTACTTTACCTTATCATTAGCATCTGCGTCACATATGCTACACTTTATGTTCTTATTTGCTGAAGATTAATCTTTGGATACCAAGGCCATCGTTTTGGTCAAACCTTAAAATAACTTGTAATGTGTAATCTCATGTGATCTTGTAAGATGTGTTGGCACTCAGGGTATCTGTTGTATATGACTCTGAGCTACCTCATCAGACTTTAGCTCAGTATCTGTCAATGAAACAAATTTCTAGCCATTTTTGTGCAGGCTAAGTTTAATTAGCTGTGGTGGTCATCTTAAATTGGAAATTGGATTTACTGATAAAGTTGTTAAGTTGTAGATGTCCATCCATCCAGGGATTGTATTTCATTATAATCTATCCAGTCGTTTGAGATTTTTTGATAACAAACATGCAGCGTTAACTAAATAGTCAAGGTAAAGTTCAAAACACCTGTTGTGCAATTAATTAATGCTCCAAGTACAGTATAAGGTAGGTGACGACCTTATTAAGCTACTAAGAAACTTAATCCTAGCTAAGTACAGTATCTATAACACTCAGTCATTTTTGTGTTTGCTAAGGTTGCTTTTCTGTGTCGGGACACCTTAGATTGTATTGATTTCAAAAGTTTTGTTGTAGATCTACAGCCAGTTACTTTACTATGAGAGTTTAAAGGTCCACTGACATGATTTTTTTACTATTCATAAAATTGCTCAAAATAAATGTATTTTATCATTTAAATATGTTCATTTTTGCAAACAAAAT
The DNA here is from genome assembly GCA_038048925.1 of Garcialebias charrua. NCBI lineage: Eukaryota > Metazoa > Chordata > Actinopteri > Cyprinodontiformes > Rivulidae > Garcialebias > Garcialebias charrua. The sequence continues at coordinate 41,228 of JBBPBX010000968.1, read as the reverse complement.
GATAAATCACTTTAATTTTGCTTTAAAGGTGGAGTCTGCAGTTTCTGTAGAACATCAGCACTTAGAAAAAATTTCAACAAGCAAAGCATTCTGATCCCTCCCCCTCAGAGCCATATATGGCACTGCCCCCTTGTGGTCTGTTAAAATTCAAATTCAAGCTCTGTTTTTATTGGCTGATTCGAATTCAAGCTCGGTTTTTATTGGCTGGTTACAAACTTTGTTTTTATTGGCTGGAAAATGGCGGGTCACTTTTTCTTTTTAGAAATGCTTATTTACCACCTGGAGAAGCAAGGGGACAATATTTTTTTTTAGTTTTTTTCAGAGATTACCTCTCTAACATCAATCTAGTGACAGAGTGAAGAAATATGTTAAAAATATATTGTTAGAAAAGTTACATATAGCAGCTTTAAACATGATTTTGAACTTCAAGCCGTGTTTAATCATGGGAAATCCGATTACACGTGAATGCACAATCTGTGACGTAGTGAGAGGCAGAGGGCTCTGGTCTCTTTAATAGTGGACAATTTAAAACCCGACGAATTTATCAATCTATGTGAAGATTTGAGCTATTTGTCTTCATTTTGGGAAGCAGAAAATAGTTTGGGTGATGGAACAAGAAACAACAGGATCTAATTTATGTCTGATGCTGTATCAGACTTACCTTCATGTGGAGCTGCTCATACCTGCGCACTGTGACAAGCCCAGAGCTCTGCCTCTTACTACGTCACAGATGGTGCGTTCGTGTGTAATCAGATTTTCCATGATTAAACACGGCTTGAAGTTCAAAATCACTTTAAAGCAAAATTAAAGCGATTTATCATTTTGTTTGCAAAAACGAACATATTTAAATGATAAAAGATATATATTTTGAGCAGTTTTATGAAAATTAAAAAATCATGTCAGTGGGGCTTTAACTAAGCTCAATCAGTCCAGTGGTTTTAGATTTTATTAACATGATAGACAAACCGATGCATACTTTTTGTTACTTGAAAATAGTCTCAGAAAAATAATCACTGCTTACTTGCCTTTAATTCAACATTCTGTTCAGCTGATGCAGAAATACAGATTTAAAAAGAGGTGGAAAGACTTCCCAAGTTAGAGTTTTGGAGAAGAAGGTATCTGGTTTGGGAACATTGGGGTTTCATCTCTGCTTTATGTGGAGGATGTGGTTCTGTTGGTGTCTTCAGTCCATGACCGTCGGCATGCACTGGGGTGTTCAGCTGGAATGAGAGTCAACTACTCTAAGTCTGAGTCCCTGTCGGCTGGTACTTTGCTTACTTGAAGTTAATCATTGGTATTCTAGTCATGTAACTATTGTAAATGGCTTTGTGGTGTTTTTAAGTGTTGATAAAGATTTGTGGTGTTACCTCGAGAGGTTACAACAACAGCAAGGCAGGTTCTGCACAATACATGTCGTTGTGCAGCGTCTTCTTTTTTTATAGCCAAAATAATTCCAAACAACGAACGGGCTGTCCCTCTTGTACAGGTGTTTCATAAAGGCACATCTTGACAAGACATTTTTACTTGTAAACATTTACTACAACAGGTGCAGTGCAGAGAAAAAGCAAAGGTTCACATACTTTAACCACTCACAAATGTATGTAATATTGGATCATTTTCCTCAATAAATAAGTATAATATTTTTGTCTCAATTGCTAAACTGGATTCTTTACATCTACTTTTATGACTTGTGTGAAACTCTGATGATGTTTTAGGTCAGATTTTTGCAGAAATACAGAAAATTATAAAGGGTTCACAAACTTTCAAGTACCATTGTAAATGCATGCAAAGTGACCACCCCTATTATTTGAGAAAACTATGTTTTGTATTTGTTATATTGCTTAAAAAAAAAATGTTTCCTCAAATTGAATGTTGTTGGAGCAGAGTTTTCCATCCGGATACCCTTCCTGACGACAGGAAGGGCATTTGCGGTGGTTCGGTCATGTTAAACGAAGTGAAAACGGTGCTATACTTGCTATTGCAAACCTTGAAGTACCTGGCACCCGTCCCAAAGGCCGTCCGAAAAAGACCTGGGCGCAAACGATTCAACAAGATCTGAAAGCGTTTAAGCTCAATGAACTGGACGCAACTGACCGCCTAATCTGGCATCAAAAACTTGGCGACAAAAAAGTGAAGTCCCACCCCGGAATCGGGAAAATGGATGTTAAACGAAGATAGATGGATATACTGTAGATAGATGTAGTTTCCTCAAATGATCGGGATGGGCTGAGAATAAATCTTATTGGTCACCCCAGGCTCTCCCATTGCACATGGCTGTGGAAAAAATTGTTCTCCACTTTCCAAGATCTCTCATTCTGTGCTGCCTCAGATACGCAAAATAAAAAAGTATCTCTCTTTGTATACACAGAGTAACTCTTGCCCACTTGAATACCTTGAACCAAAACATTAAGGTTCACTTGCATTCTCTGATTAATTCCAGTCCAGAAAAACACTCATATCCAAAACTAAAACTAAAAACGTTCACTATCCAAATCCCTCAGTGACGGAACAATCCTTGTTCCATATATAGAAGCTTAGAACATACAAATTAATAATTAGTGACAGATCATCATTTGATCAGAAGACAAACGTGAGTACATGAGTTAAACAGCAATGTCTAATACTCTTAGCTGATCTTGTCAGTACTTTTAAACTGTACAAACAATGAGGATTTGTTTTCACACAGTAAATCTAGGTGCATTTGAAACTTCTCCAACACAAGTGTCTGCAATTGACTGTCAGAGTTTCAAATATTTGTTCTTTTTTAAATGCAAGTGGGACATAAGGCCACCTTGGAGGTTTTATAAACCAACCTTGGA
>JBBPBX010000968.1:0-37986 GCA_038048925.1 Garcialebias charrua | reverse complement strand
TTAATCATGTCAGCTTGTGCCATCCTTTTCAGCTGAAGTTTGGGCTTCAAAGGCTGTGAACATGAAACAGTTTCTTCTTCTTCTTCTTCTTAGGTTTGGTTGGATCCAACAAAACTCATTGTAAAGCAAGTCAGGAGTAAGTAAGCTAGAACATTAGAAAATGCATCTATAAAAGACGTGTATTCAAACTGGTTATGTTTTTATGCTTTACAGGACCAGCCAACACACTCTTTAGACTTTCAGTGAAGTTCTTCCCGCCTGACCCGGGACAGCTGCAGGAGGAGTACACCAGGTCAGTGACTCAATTCCTCGTGGAGGTTCATTTTACCTTGAGCTTCAGATACAAAATCGCATTTTTATTTTTTCCTACTGATCATTGTAGAGAAAAAGAGTTGTAGTAAAATCACATTTAAATACCCACAAAAGTGACTTAATGTAAAGACTAAAGCCTGCTAATACTCAACAAGACGTAGAGAAAATTGTTCTCATTGTTGACGCTGCAGTCGGAAAAAAGTGTGAATCTCTTAAGGCCCAGGCAGAGCTCTGCGTTTGGCCGAACGGCGCTCGACGCGCGCGTTCTGTGCGCGTGCGTTCACCAGCACAGCTCTGCATTCGTTCTCGAGTTAAATGCTCGCGTTTTCGCTCCAAATTCTTGTCGTAATTTGAGCAGCTGCGCGCAGAGCGTTTACCTACGGGACAAACTGAGGTCGCTGATTGGTCATTTGCTGACACGCCTACTGAATTGATTGACAGGTCGGGTGGGGGAAAAAAAAGGCACGAGCTGTCTCTGGCTGCAGCCGCTGCGGTGTTCTAAACTTTATATGTTAATAAAAAGTTCTAAAAAATAAAAACAGGGAGCGCTGGTCCTGCAGCCCACAGCCCACCAGGAAATATTTAAAACCTCGCGCAGCCACGTAGGACCCGAGTTTAATTTGCTCTTGACAAATTCATTCATTTCTCATCATTTCAGTCATGGAGTCAACGGAGGAGGAAGCGATCACTTGACTTTTGGTTAAAAAACAAACAAAAGAAAAGTCCAGATCAGGGATGAAGAAGGGGAATTTAATACATTTGTGTCTCATACAAAACAGTCCGGTGCCGGGCAGTTTATTGTGAGACAACGCGCCTCGCGTACGCGGTCGTAAAATTTGAGCTTTGCGTGTTCGTGCCCTGCGGGGCTACGCTTGTGCCTCTGCGTACATACGGCGTACAGCGGCGTACTGCCTTACGCAGAGCTCTGCTGGGGCATTTAGGGTTGAGGGTGAGGTTGTGCCTCAAGAGGAAGAGTTCAAGTATCTCAGGGTTTTGTTCATGAGTGAGGGAAGAATGGAGCATGACATTAGCAGATGAATTGGTGCAGCGTCTGCAGTATTGCGGACTCTGTGCTGGTCGGTTTTGGTGAAGGGGGAGCTGACCTGTGAAGCAAAGCTCTGTTTGCCTGTTGGTCTATGTTCCTACCCTCACGTATGCTCAGGAACTCTGGGTAGTGACAGAAAGAATGAGATTGTGGATACAGGCAGTTGAAATGAGTTTCCTCTGAAGGGTAGCTGTACTCTCCCTTAGAGACAGTGAGAAGTTCAGTTATTAGGAGAGACTCTGAGTAGAACTGCTGCTCCTCCACATCAAAAGGAGCCAGTTGAGGTGGTTCGGGTATGTCCAACTGGGAAAAGATCCCAGGGAAGACCCAGGCCAAGCTGGAAAGACCACGTCTCTTGGTTGGCCTGGGAACACCATGGAGTCCTCCCAGAAGAGCTAGAAGAGGTGGCTGTGGAAAGAGATGCCTGGGCCTGCCTACTCAAGCTGCTGCCCCCATGGATGGATGGGAGGGATGGATGGGAGGGATGGATGGGAGTGGTTGTTTGACCAAAATGACAGATTTTTGTTCTTGGACAATGAAAACATTCAAGCTCAGGATGGGAGACTGCTATGAAGTGAAGACTCAACGAGTCTGCTGCTTCCTTAGATCGATAACTTTCTAATTGGCTTTTGTATGTTTCTGTTCAGTGCCCTGAGACAACTTCTGTTGTGATTTGGCAATATATGAATAAACTGAGTTGAATTGAAAACCTGTTGTGTAACTGTTCCAGCCAAACCTAAAATATTCAGTCAGAAATGGTGAAGGTCTCTTGATGACGAATGTTTAAAAAGTGCTTCTCTGTGGTTAACAGCAGAAATCCTAGATCGATCTCCTCCAACTCTTCTATCACCAGAACATAAACATCCGATCTGCTAAGTGTGCTGTTGCTGTGATGTTTTTGTTTGCTTGTGACGTGCGCTGCAGCAGGAGGGAGTTCCAACTACAGTTTCTCTTTTGAGTATAAAATGCCCGTGCATGAAGAAACGTCTCACAGCTACATCAGTGAGAACAGATGTCTTGAATCTTGTCGAGTATGTTGCAGCCTTTATGAGTTTGAAGTGGGTTTTTGTAGAAGAGTTAAAAATAACCTCTTGCTTGTAAATGCTTTTTTTAAGACCGCCGTCTGGAGAAATGGAATTTAAATTATGGCTGTGTGTCAAGAACTTATTGTCACCTGCAGAATCACTGAGTACGTACGTACAATGTAAAATCCCAAAGGACTGCTTGATCTGCAATAAACTGGGTGCCATTACATTTCAAGAACCATGCATTCATACTCTGCATGCTAAAAATATATTTGCTCAACAATCTCCTAAAGGCCTTGCTGCCCACACCTTGTTTAGATTATGGTGACCATGAGTGAAGAAAATGTGGGTTTATTGCAGTTCATATATTCATTTCAGCATTAAACGCAACAACAAAAATTGCATCCCCTTCTAAAATGCAGTGTGAATGTTTAGTGCTGAATGGTATTTGCTGAAACCAGGCTGAAGAAGTTTAATGGTTAAACTGAAAGTTGAATTTGCTGAAACATTTGCTGAAAGCAGGAAAATTAAAGCGGAAAGCAGAAGAAAAACAGCAGAAATGTAGCAAAACTGAGCAGAATAAGCTGAAATAGGCAGCGAGGCTGAATAAATTACAAAAATCTGAATCGTCCACAAAGAAACTGAAAGGAGCAGCAAAAGATTTAACGGCACAAAAGCTTTTGAAGGATGTGAAGAGAGCTCCTGTTTATTTTCAATGAAGACAGACCTGGCCAAAAAACCTAAAATGTTCAATAAATAAAAGTTGGACAAATATCAGAAGTAGGCCAGTCGCAATAAACAATAAATCAATAAATCGCATGATAAATGAAAGTTATTGACCTCATTTTCATTTATCGACTTTATCATTTCATCATGTCTCTCTTTCTACTACCAAGCTGAGAAGCTAATCTACAAGCTAAGCTAAAAGGCCGGCCTCAGGGAAAAAAACCTCTGTCTTATCGAAGCTCCAAAATTGACAGTTGAAACCCGTGCCTTCGTGTAAAAAAAATTTTCTCTGCAAAAAGAAGCTGAGAACTAGTTTACTGATTGTTTATTAAAAGCTTTGTGTGAAAACGCTATGCTAAAGAGCTCAAACTACACAGAGCGTCCACCATTTTGAGAACTGAAGAGAGAAAGCAGAAAGCCCATGTCACATTAAGGGGCTTCCCTCCCAATTTTCTTCAAGAGATGCGCCTCTTGCTCCCTCACTATCCATCCTTCAGTTCAGTATTATACTGCCATCTGGTGGTTGAAAAAAGGTACTTCATTCAAAATAAATCAACCAACATTTCTCCTTAAAGGTTCAGTCTGCAGTTTCTGTAGAACTGCAGCACTTAGGAAAAATTTTCAACAGGCAAAGCGTTCTGATCCCTCCCCCTCAGAGCCATATGTGGCTCTGCTCTCCCATGGTCTGTTGAAATTCAAATTCAAGCTGTTTTTATTGGCTGATTCAAATTCAAGCTCTGTTTTTATTGGCTGGAAAATGGTGTGTCACCTTTTCTTTTTAGAAATGCTTATTTACCACCTGGAGAAGCAAGGGAACAATATTTTTTATTTTTTTTTTTCAGAGATTACCTGGCTAACATCAGTCTGTCAGGAGGTAGTGACAGAGTGAAGAAATATGTTTATAAAAAAAGCTACATACTGAAGCTTTAAAATTGACAATAATTACTAATTACAGTATTGTCAAATGTCAAACAATATTATCGTTTTTAGCAATAATTTCTGAGACAATTAATTGCCCAGCAAAATTTATTGCGACAGGCCTAAACAGAAATCGCAGCAGGAGCGTCCTGAACGAGCCGAATGTTTTGATATGCAAATTGTTGAAATGGCACAAAATTGCAGTTACTTGATGATAAACATGCAAAAGAAAAATGGATCTGGACGATTAACACACCTGAAGAGTTTCTGATATCGGGCAGCCTTGATTTGACGTTAGACCTTTTTTTTTTTCTAAAGAAATGTCTGACAGGAGAGATTAGCTAACCTTTAAACCTGAATTGACTCTGGAGTTTAAAAAATTCTGTTAACAATAACTTGTATACAATTAGAGATTGGACAGCAGCAGCTGGACTCAGCTGCATTTAGACCAGATGTTATCTAATCACTCCTGTCAGACTTTAAAACTATTTCTCCTAATGGAGGGCACTCAAACGGCTATCTACAACAGGTAAGATGTTGATGTTGTACACAAACTCAGACTTTAAAGTGGATCAGCCATCTGTTAAATGTAATCTCAGTGTTGTTAGAAGCATCTGTATAATCCACGTTCTGTGTGATTAGTGATTACGTCTTTTGAACAAATGGACACTACATGTTTTCATGTCATCCTTCAACAGGTATTTATTCTCACTGCAAATGAAGAGAGATCTGATGGAGGGCCGGTTGATCTGCACAGAGAAGACTGGAGCGCTGCTGGCCTCCCACCTCGTTCAGTGTAGGTTTATGTCCGGTGTTTAAACTACAATTAAAAGATGTTGCATAGCATCTGTTAGTGTTGTTACTCTGGTTCAGTACTTTGAAAAATGTAAAGGGAGTTGAGCACAATCTGTGTACACTGTATTTTTCACCGTACATGTCGCACCGCCCAATAACTAGCGTCAGTCCAAATATGTCTAATGAAGTGGAAAAATCTATAGGTACATTGCTTCGCCGTATACGTCGCATCTATTATGCATCACCGCTGACGCCTCGCGTTTGTTACGTGTCACCAGTGACAACCCGGAAATGTGGACCGGTGTTGTGCCAAAAATTGATGGGCTGCCAAATGGCGGTTGCGGGAACGTGCACGGGAGGACTTTAACAAGAATTCAACAGGGTTAACACTTCAAAACAATTATTCGTTTGCTCGAAATTATAGTAAAGGTGTGTCAGTCTAACTTTTCCTTAATAAATGCACTTTGACGGTCAAATCAGCTGCATTTCAAAAGCCGATACGCAGAAACATGAACGCGCAGAGTGCGACTCGCTGTCCATTTCTTCACAATTTAACAAGATAACCACTTAAAACAATTGTTTGTTTGCTCAACTTTATGGTAAAGATGTGTCTCAGCTGAACTGTTACTTAATAAATGCACTTTGACGGTCAGATCAGCTGCACTTCGCCAGCACAGAGAAGTGAAACAGGTAGACGACAGTGTCAGACTATGGCAAGCCAAATGTGTCATTAATAGCCACTTTTACCTATTACCGGTACATGATACAACGGCATGGCTTGCTACTCGAGTGCCATCTAGCGGTTGAAAATGGTAGTGCTCAAATATTTTCAGTCAGAATTAATGAAAACGGTCATATCTCAGCCCAAAATTAGTTTTATTTATTATTATATGGGAAAGAATCCATAAATACATCACTTTGACATGTAAGTTGCAGGGCATGTAAATTTTGGGAAAACTGCGACTTATAGAGTGAAAAATATGGTAATTTCAATTAAAAGATTTGAGAAACTTTGATCAGGAAGAATTAATAGTAAAGGCAAATCTAATATTTGATAAAATTAAAAATATGAGTTGTAATTTGTGTTACATGTTTTAGAGTTTGTGTTGCATGTTTTAGAGTCTGCTAGCAAACATTTGTTGTGATTGTGCAAACAAATAATAAATAAATAAAATCTGATATCTGCTGTTCTCTGAATCCCAGCTGAGATTGGTGACTATGATGATGAATCAGACCGGGAGTTTCTAAGAACGAACAAGTTGTTGCCTTACCAAGACAAAGTGCAAGAGAAAATCATGGAGCTGCACCGCAGACATCTGTAAGTCCCCCAACACGCTGCTTTCTGTAGTGGGGGTGGGGGGTGTATTTTTCTGATCTGAAAGTGAAACATCAGACGGACAGTTCAGTTTGTGGCTGTATCTTTTTATTTGTTTTTCTCTCAGAATGTGTGAATCACAATCTAACCTGATTGTTCTGATTGACATGGTTAGGCCAGGACAGTCAGGGTTGTACAGAAGAAATCTTACAAATGCACTTCCATTCAAATCAATCATTAAGCTCATAAAAGAATCAGTTTAACATGTTTGTTTGAACATGCAACCAGGCTACATTTGCTGTTTTGTATTGCGTACAAGCAACATCTGTGTAAATACATCTGTACTGTACTGTTGACAGTCTGTGCCTGATGCGTGCACTGTTCACACACTGCAACTGAGCATGTGCACGGGGAGTTCAAGAGTTTACAGAAGTCCCCCATTTGCTGCGGGAGGAAATCACCTCTTGGCAAAGACGTATTTGATCAGTAATATGGCAAATGATATTCATGCAAATATTTCATAGTGTTGTAAACACAATTGTTTACTAGGGGTGTAACGGTACGCTAAAATCACATTTCGGTTCGGTTCAACTACAAGGAGAGCTCGGTTCGGTTTATTTTCGGTACAAATTTATTATTTTATTTTTTTTGACAAAATAAAGACTTACAAAATGTTTATTTTGAAAATATGCCAAAAATATGTTTGTATTGTATTGTAGTAATAAATAAAAGTGACCCATTTGGATGATATTTTAAATAAACAGCACTCTACAATAAATAAACTATATGAACAATAATACAAATCTTAATAAATACAATAACAGTCAGAACCAGAACAATAAGCAGCAACAGACTGTTTACAGTCTAACTAATCAAGTTTTTGTCCAGTAGCAGCAGTGTGGCTGTATTTGTCCTCATTACTGTACTCACAACTTCTTCTTGGTGCAGGTGTTGGAAAAGTTCAGAGTTCAGTTCAGTTCACATCACACACTTCTTAGCTGCAGGTGGATTTCCCTGAAGTGGAAGAGAAAGCAGCTACCTCTGTCACAGACTGGAAATAAAAAACAAAAGAGGTTAGGAAAAAACAAGATTATGATTTTTTTAAAAAGATTATGATAAAAAAAAAAAGATTATTTAGATAATAATAATAAAAGAACAATACCTCTTGAACGGTTGAATCTCTCACTCTTCATCATCATGGCAGGGCTTTAATCTGGTCCAGGGCTTGTTGACAACATCAGTTAGTTTTTTCATAAAGAGCTGAACTTTTTGAAGTGTTGACGTGATGAATGTCTCATAGCGACGCTCAGCAACTTTAAAGCCTGCGCATATAACAACGTTCAGAGATTCAGAGATTTAAAAACTCATACAGCTTGTGTTATTGCTCTGGACCGCTCTGATTACCTGATGAAGTAGTTTTAATGCAGCTGTTAGCGCTGTTTCAGCAACAGCTGCTGTTTCTTCGTTCACGTTCGGATGACTAATAGTTTCCAGCGCGTTCACGTTAGACGTGTTGCTGCTGCAGAGTCTTCATGAAGCAACGTCCACACAAGCTGCGTGTGCGCTCGTCTTTTAACAAGAAAGCTATAACGTTCACAAACAGGAGACCGCACGAGATGCTAACGGCTAAATGCTGCGCGTGCCGCGCGATAATGGCTCCGTGCTGAAACGCGCCCAGGAAATTTTGTTCCGCGATGCATATATTCCCCTGTTAAGAACGTTTAATGAGCAGACAAGTTCTCCCACTTAGAAATCATGGAGGGGTCTGAAGTTTTCATCTTAGGTGCATGTCCACTGTGAGAGACATAATCTAAAAAATAAGTTTTAACAAATCGGCATATCGGATATCGGCCAAAAATCCAATATTATGCATCTCTACATTTTTGTCTTTATGCTCAGTCTCAAATCCTCACCTTCACTTTTCCCACCATCAGTTTGTATGGAAGCACAGCTCTACCCTACAGCCGGCAGGGCTTTTCTTTCCTCAATCAAGTGTTGGCGAACAGCTCCTAAGGCTGTTCTAAAGACTTGCTAATCTCTTTCCTTGGTTGCCAGTATGGAAGCTGAAGCAGAGAGTTCCCCTGACCTAATCCTCTGTCCTGGACTGTCTATTAGCCATAAGGCCAGTGGGCCAGGGGAGGGCTGTAAGGAGATTTCATTGCTTAACGGATGAACATAATTAGAATGCAGTGGTGATTGGATGGGTATGTCCTTCTAACATGCTGTTTGGACGTAATAATATAATTTTAGATTATCTAAATTCGCTGCATTCTAAAGGATTTAAGGTCATACTACTTGGTATAAATAACATGGTACTGTCAGGGTTTATTTAGATGCTATGTGCTAAGACGGCTGAAAAAGATGGAGTTATTCACAGCTGTCGTATTATTTAAAGACATTTAAATTGCTATTCAAATGGAAGTTTTACGTTTGGGGAGCTTAACAAAGTAAAAGTGTTACAGTGTTATAAGAGCTTATTTGTGCTCATGAGTTATTTAAAAAAAACCTATTAAAGGCAATGAGTTTCATTTTATGACTTTAAATTATTTTAATATTAAAATATTCAATATTTGATGCTAGCTGTACACTCAAAGATCAACAGAGAGGTGAAGCAGCAACAAGACAATTTCTTAATGGCAGTAAATTTTACAATTTAATATTAATTAAATGGGACATTTGAATAAATTTACAAAGTGCGCAGTTTTCTCTCTGTAGTGTAATCTTTGGGACTTCTTAAATAACATTTAAAGAACCTCTCAGTAATAATAAAAAAAAATAAAAAATAAAAAAAAATATATATATAATTTTTATTTATTTATTTATTTATTTTGAGTGGGTTATGACATTTCATGTATTACCGGTACACAGTAATCAAATAGGTAAAGGTTTTTTTTCTTTAAACGTTTGTCCCAAAGTACAGGTAGACTGATCTGAAAATATCGAAGTTAACCTAAGACCTGATGCAGGTAACACACCAGTTCAAAACAGAGTTTACTGCAGACACATTACTAGTCATAGATACTGTATTATTAATATGGATGTAAATATTTCTACATGGTTGTACACAGTTCACTAATTACTTTCTTTTCAAGCTGTCTTCTCATGGAGCTCTGCTTGTTTCCTTTCATCTTCCTTTCTGTTGAAGTCTTTCTGTAAATGTCCTGAAAACGCCTCCTCCACCACTTTGACCTCTCTGCTACAAAATCCTTCCATCTGTGGAGTGCATCACTAGTTTCTTTATAGCTAAGACAAAACAGATCAATCTTTCTAAATGTTTCTAAATGTTTTAGTGTTTAGTGTTTAAATGGTTACTGTTGCACCGAGGGACTGAGAGAAACGCCATTTCAATCCTGTGTATGTCCTGTACATATTGCAGTTCTGACAATAAAGTTGACTTTGACTTTTGACTTTGACTTTTGACTTGACTCTAGAACAATCTTCAAGTTCTACATGTAGCAGCATCTTGGTCAACAGGCAGATGCAACATGTTCCACAAAACAGTCTATTTCTGATGAGTGTTTATTTGTTTATGTTTATTAAATTTGTTCATTTTTTTCCAAAAGAAACACAATACAAGACGATCCCATAAATGGTAACGTACAAGATATAAAAAAAATGAAAGGTAGCAGAAAGAAGAATAAATCTTAGTGTGATGGCCCAGTCTAGAACTTCATTTGTAATATACTGTAGTTATCCCATCTGATCTTGAGAATGGATCTAACATGGCATTGAGTGATTCTTAGATTTTTGATGTGGTGGCATGCTATGATGGCATTATTTAATTTCCCTTTGGCTTCCATACAACATGGATATAAAACGTTGATTATACACTTTAGGCTTAGTTTGTGATGTTACGGTAATTACTTACAGTGAGGAAAATAAATATTTGAACACCCAGTGACTTTGCAAGTTCTCCCACTTAGAAATCATGGAGGGGTCTGAAAAGTTCATCTTGGGTGCATATCCACTGTGAGAGACATAATCAAATTTAAAAAATCCAGAAATCACAATGTATGATTTTTTTTAATAATTTGTGTGTTACTGCTGAAAATAAGTATTTGAACACCTGCCAATCAGCAACAATTCTGACCCTCAAAGAACTGTTAGTCTGCCTCTAAAAAGTCCACCTCCACTCCACTTATTATTCTAAATTAGAAGCACCTGTTTGAGGTCGTTAGCTGCATAAAGACACCTGTCCACCCCACACAATCAGTAAGACTCCAACTACTAACATGGCTAAGACCAAAGAGCTGTCCAGTGACACCAGAGACAAAATTGTAGACCTCCACAAGGCTGGAAAGCTTTATACGGGGCAATTGCCAAGCAGCTTGGTGAAAAAAGATCAACTGTTGGAACAATTACAGAACATACTGTACACACATTGAAATAAACTACCGGTACTACTTACCATTTGTACTACCAGTACTATTCGTACTTCGTGGTTTTTCACTTATGGCGAGGCTTCAGGGTACGGACCCCCACGATAAACGAGGGACAACTGTGTATGTAAACTTTGTGAGCTATATATTGTTAAAAATAAGCAACGTGCTGTCTTCTGTTATGTTGTGTAGCTACATCTAGGTATTCTAAAGGTCCCTATGGAAAAGTAGATTTCCACATCAAAATCTTGTCCAGAGAAACGCTCACCTCTAATTCTACAAGTGTTCACCATTCAAACCCCTCTATGACAGGACCATTGGTGCCCTCCGTCACTCTTCTAACTTGCTGTCACTACTGTCGACCTTCCAAGATATTGAAAACGATCCAATCTGGTCAACTTTTGCCCGTTGATGTAAGAGTCAAGTCTTTCTCCCACATTCAAAGTTTCTGTTTTGTTGATGTTGATCCAAAGACCCATGTTCTGTGACAGACTGTCACACGCAGGCAGAAGAACTTGGAAGTGGAGTGTGATGTCATTGTTAGTTTGATCTGCCAAATATCTTAAGAACCATTGGATCTGAACTCTTTATCTCTCGGAAAGTAATCACTGAATGTACATGTACAACTGATTGACTTTAAAGTGCGACTAAACCCAAAATTAACTTTTTTTAGCTGATAAACTCCCTAGAATTTGTTTAAAATGTTATCTAGCACTATGGCTGTGTTTATTCTCACATAATTGTGCATATCTGTGTAAATTGGCAATATTTGGCAATATTTGGTCTAAAAATGTGTTTACGGTAGTTCTATGGGTTGAACTGGTGGATTACACCTTAATTTTCTTATTTGTGCAAACGCTCATGTGTGACATGTCTGCTCATGTGTGATGTCACACAGGTGGTTCAAGCAGAGCCAATCCCCTGCAGAGATGAGAAGTGCATACCTTATATGGAAGTGCTGCATTTCACTCCTGACAAGCGGTTTTATTTTTCTTTTCATTTTCATTTTTTAGGCCTTTGGTTTTGGATGGAATGGGTGGAATGGATAAATACATCTACATGTTTATTCTTTGTTGTTGCTTGGTGTATGTTGTTGGCTAGAGGTTTAATTTGTTTTAGGTTGTTGCAGGTGGAGGCGTGAACAAAAGCACAACTCTACCTCCACCCTTCCTTGTCTCTCGACACGCCCATTTTCAGGGAGATTTTGGAAGGAGGAGTTACCGTCTCAACCTGGGTTTAGTCTCACTTTAAGTAGGTTCCTGACCACCACAGCTAGGCAAACTAGCTAAGCCTAAAAAAATTAGTCATATTTACAGATACATCCTATGAATAGAATAGAATAGAATGTATCTTTATTGGCATCGTCGTTGTACCGGGGCACAAAACATTGCAATTGGCGCACGCACCATCCTTAAGAGGGGACGTACGCACGGAAGCCGCAGCAGAAATTAATCCGCGCCGCCAAACAATCGGATATGGAAAAAAAGGAAGGTTACAATAGGATAATCATTGGTATTCAAAAAAGAATCTATCACATTTTGTCTTAGGACATTCTATGATACAGTCAAAAAACTCTACCAGCTCAAGACAAATCACATGTTGCATTTTGGTGGCGGAGCAGTGAGATAAGTCTGTGAGCAATCGTCCAGATAGAGCACAGTTCTGCAGATGGGCTCAGCCGCTCATCTGAATGCACACAGAGAGCTCTCGGGGGGGGGGAGCGACAGTTCTTTCCAGTAGCTTCAGACTCCAGGAGAGATTTGCAGTCAGCCTTTGTTCAAGGTTACTTGGGGTGTCCCGATTAGATTAGTTGATTTATTTATTTTTCAGGGCAGGCTACAGTGTACTTTTACTGTTTAGCCTTGAGTCCAGGTGCTGTCTGAGTCCAATTCGTCCAAATTATGTGAGCTTTCATTCAACCGGACAGTTCTTTCCAGTAGCTTCAGACTCCAGGAGAGATTTGCAGTCAGCCTTTGTTCAAGGTTACTTGGGGTGTCCCGATTAGATTAGTTGATTTATTTATTTTTCAGGGCAGGCTACAATGTACTTTTACTGTTTAGCCTTGAGTCCAGGTGCTGTCTGAGTCCAATTCGTCCAAATTATGTGAGCTTTCATTCAACCCGAGCTACAGGTCTCCCTCTCCTCCCTGATGTAGCCCGCTCAGCTGTAAACGAGTCCCAAACCGCACCGCAGGTCTGCGGTCGTCCATGACCATTCCCATCGTGCGATTCAGCTCGAACAACAGCTGGTTCATTGAGGTCACAGCTCGGATCAAAGAGTCGTTCTGAGCAGGAAGTTTCGACAGCGCGTTGATCGCCGCGGAAGTCTTCCTTAGTTTCCAGTAGCAGAAGCCCCCGCACAAGCCAAAGAGCAGCGCACCTGCTACCATAAATCCAATTATCCACAGATCTTCCACGTCCTCGACCGAAAGAACGGTCAGACACATCATTTTCCACTCGCCCCACGAATCCATGAAATACCTGGCAGCATGCGTGTCGAGGGGGCACGCCGGTTCTCCTGGTCCGGAGCGTTTCGTGGAAAAAAAATTATCGATAGAGGAGACAGCCCACGCGATTAAATCCATGTTCCAAATTGCTTCGAGTGAGCACTGAAGAGTTGTAGATGAGACAAAGAGCAAAAGCAGAGAGGAGGAAAACTTTAGGGCAGGAGAGGAGCAGAGAAGCGACCTGCTTCGCCAAGAGCCGGAAGTCTTGGCTCCTATAACTCCTTTATCTGAATGTATGCTTTCTGACTTAAATAGCAGCATCACACAGTTCCAACTATATAGATCTCCATTGTGTCATGTTGTTAAGCGACGTAGCCTTGCTGATAGTTGTGCAATACAGTGTTTCCCTGGCAGAGTGAAAACATCTTGTAGGTCCATAAAGCTGCTGCATAATGAGACAAACCGTCCTTGTAACGTCAGTGTCCTTGGAACAGTTTAGTATGAAAACACGAATAATTGGGTCCAACACGGATAGTCCTTGTTGCCTTCGCGTGACACCAGTGGCTATCAATGATTGTTGATGCTGTTTTTCAGAGGCCAGACACCGGCTGAATCCGACTTCCAAATCTTGGAAATCGCCCGTAAACTGGAAATGTACGGTGTCCGCTTCCACCCAGCAGCCGACCGGGAGGGCACCAAAATCAACCTGGCTGTGGCTCACATGGGGCTTCAGGTTTTTCAGGTAATCACTGCTCCAATATCATGAATAACGCACGGCTATTTAACAATGTTGCTAACAGCTATAATTATTTATCATTTCTCCCACAGGGCATCACAAGAATAAATACCTTTAACTGGTCCAAGATTCGCAAACTGAGCTTCAAGAGGAAACGCTTCCTGATCAAACTCCACACAGAGGTTCATGTAAGTTTCATCAAAACGTCTACGTTTTTTCTTCTCTCTCCTCATACTTGACTGTAAGCAACACCTGGTTCCTGTGTATGACTCTGCATTTTCTTTATCTTCATTTCAGGGGCCCTATCAAGACATCCTTGAATTCATGATGGCTAGTCGAGACGAGTGTAAAAACTTTTGGAAGATCTGTGTTGAATACCACTCGTTTTTCCGCTTGTTTGATCAGCCTGAGCCCAAATCCAAAGCAATCCTGTTCACCCGAGGCTCCTCCTTCAGATACAGGTATGACCTCAAGGCACAATCAATGACATCTGTCTTCACTTGTGTTTTTTTAAGTTCTTGTTTTTAACCATTAAATGAGAAAATCATTTGCAACAAGGGTTCATAATTGAACGTTCTCTCTGTCAGTGGACGGACGCAGAAGCAGCTTGTTGAATATGTCAGAGAAAATGGAGCTAAGAGGACGCCGTACCAGAGGTGTGTGTTTAGTGTGTGTACACTGGAAATGTGACAAATTGTGTGATTTCTGTAAAAGTCATAAATCATTCCAACATGGTTTGTTTGTGTTCAGGAGGAACAGTAAAGTCAGAATGTCTGCTCGCTCCTTCACAACCGATCTGACAAAACAGGTGAATACATAAATGTCCTTTTTTCATAATGTAAAGAAAAGCTTTTCTTAAATTGTACAGGAATTCACGCTTTTCCCCCTCTGTTTAAATGTTCTTGTGTCGTCGTCGTCCCCCCCCCAGAGCTTGATATTCAGTGACTGTCCCCGGGACCTGAGCTTCTCGTCCTCCATCGCTGAATCCTTCCAGCCATTCCACATGTCAAAGATTCTTCCTCGAACTGAACTTCCACCTCAGCCCCACCCTTTGTCCCCACTGAGCCAGTCTCCAGCACCTCCTCTGCAGCAACAGCAGCCCCCTCTGCAAGCCACTAGACCCCCCAGCCCTCCGAAGGAAGATCCTGTTAAGGCCGCTTCCACGTCGCACTTCTCGTTTCAAGGTGCTTCCAGCAGTCAGGCCGCAGGACACTGCAGCCCCGTGTTTGTTTGTGTAGAAGGTGGCGTGTCCCACTCCTTTACAAATGGCAATGAGGATGATGAGCAAGGTGGGAGGAGGGGCACTGGGTGTTCACTGGGAGGGGGTGGGAGCAAAAGGAAGCGGGTGCTCACACCAGAGGCGTTCGAGGCAGAGCTTCTGCGCACAAAACAAACCCCCGTGTTCTCCATGTCCCCCTCACTGCAGGTGTCAGAGGAGTTCATCGACGATGATCCCACTGAGATTTCCTTTTATGGTGGGGGGGCAGAGGCCTACTCATTCAGACGTGACAATCAAATGGATCGGTTTGGTTTTGTGGAGGGAGCCGACGGTCAAAACGGCATGTTTAGTGTTGGCGTTGAGGAGCTGAATGGAAACCCCAACGCCTTCCCTTACAGCGGCGCCGCTCATTCAGAGACCAGCTCCCTGGTTAATAACCGCTCCGCGTGCAGCTCCTTGGATAATCTGGGGCTCAGCTCTGCGGGGGAGTCCATGTCCGTGGGCTACGGAGGCCCCGACGCGTCCTCGCTCCGCCTGCCGGGGTCGGACGTCCAATCAGAGGCCAGCTCGATGGTCAACTTCCCAGCGTGCTCCGTGCGCTCTGAGAGCAGCTCCGCCGTGCAGTTCAGCGACCTGGTGGAGCAGCTGGAGCAGCTGAGCTACCCCCCCACGGCCACCGAGGGCTCTGGGAGCGGCAGCTCTGATTCAGACTCTGACTGGGGCTCTGACAGCATCCTTCCTCCAGGGCAGGACCTGTTCTACAGGAACCCTCTGACAGGAAGCAGTGGGCTGGAGGGCTTTCTGCTGCAGTGTCACACCCTGCAGGCCCTGGCAGACCCCTCAGGGACCCCCACACATTAAAACACTACATCCAGACGGCACTTAAAGCCTTAAACAGGACGTTCAGTTAGGACAAAAAACAGTTTTTAGCATTTAAAATAAAAATAGAGGTTACGTGAGACACTGGTGTGTTTCTGTTTGTGAAGGCCTGTTGGAGCCTGGGCAGGCAGCGCTGTGTATTTAGAGTTAATTTCTGTGGCGTTCTTCAGTGCCTTATCTGTCCGTTTGTTTTCTACTGCACAGGGTGGTGCACACATGGAAAGACAACTTTCAGAATATTTATAGAGCATTTCAGACAAATCAAATGGAAATTTTTATATATTTTATACATTTATTAAGCATTTTTTTAAAACTAACAATGTGCCAGTGTCTTACAGTATTTACAGGTTTATTGTTAAAAGTTAAAACACTCTTTAAAAGTGACATCTCTGTCCATCATTTATGATCATTAACATTTGGTGTTATAGTTTCATATAAACCAGCATGTAGTAAAGGAAACATGTAAGTAAAGTTTTATGATGATTATTATTCACAACAATACCTTTATCCTCATGTTATTTAAGCAGATAAATCCCGTTCAGAGGCCTGGGCCTGAAGGCAGTCTAACGTGCACGTTTTTGTCTGTGGGAGGAAACCCACAAACAGATCATGCACACTCCACCCACAAAGACCCCAGTCCAGGATCCAGGACCTTCTAACCACTGAGGCGTTGTGCTGCCTAAAAATATCTCAACTAAAATCCCTCACTGGTGGATAACTGCTTTATTATTACATATAATTATGTTTCCTTTGTTGTTTTTGTCATGCAGCACTGGTTGCGCTCTGTAGCTGCCATCTGAACGCTCATCAGTGGTCTCAGGGTAAAACAAACCAGTAGGTGCCCAGCTTCAGGGCCTCCTGTAGAACCAGGAGGAGCATCATCTTCTCCTCTGTGCCTCACTGACACCTGCTGGTCGGAGTAGTCCTCACACCCTCCACCTGCAGCATGTTGGGCTCATAATCTCTGATATATATATATATTTTTTAACATTCATGCGTCATGTTTAGATATAAAACGAATGTAAACAGTGTAGTAATGAGCCATCAGGTGATCGCATCATACTAAGTGAATGTATCGCTCCATAAGAATGTGTTGCAGCACACGATACACTACAGCTTATTAATTTCACACGTAAAATGCTAAAAAAGCTAATGGTACTTTAAAGTTGAAACTTGCAGAAAACTAATGTTCTTGTAATAGTGCTCTGCCATGTTTCAGGTCTTTTGCACATTAGCTGTAATTTTTTTTAGCTTTGCTTTTTTTACGTGCATGATTAGAAGCGCAGGTATAAAATCACTCTGATACATCAACATACACGTTTTGTTCCTCATACTTTTTCAAGGCTTTGGATTTATCATTTTTTATGTGTGTCTGGGTACAATCGTACGATTTCACAGCACGCACTGTCCCGTCACGCAGTGTGCTGCTGCTGCAGGTGCTCATTCCTTCTTCTTGGTTTTTTTCCACCAAATAGCTGCAGAGAAATCAACGGAGGGGGTGGCCATCTTGAACAGAACATCCTGGTCGGGTGCTCATGTGTTCTCATTGTCATTTTTCAGGATGACAGGCCACCAAAGCGCACCAGAAATGGATTTTTCTGTGTTTTGAAGCTTTGATTGAATTCAGATGTGTAAATGTTGGACTGGGCCGGTGCCAAGCGTTTGTCTTAGCAGCTTTTCTTCTTGCTGCATATCCACGTTGGAACTTCAGATTTAATATCTAACTGCACTTAGACACAAGTATTCATCACTTTATCCTGAACATGTGTATATATTCTAAAACTGTACGTAAAGTTTGTATGTTTTATTCTCAAGAATAAAGGAATCACATCTGGGAACCATGGATGTCGGACTTAAACTTATTTTTTAAGGCCCAGACGGCACAAATCAGCAGTGATTTGGATTTACATCTCCTACGTGGAGAGACACGTCCCTGTGGTTTTATGTAGTCGTGAAATGATCTGGGTCGTGGAGCAGCCCATGGAGAAAAGATGAGGCCGTTTAAAAAGATTTAAAATGAAACTCTGCTGGAAGAGTCCCTCAAACATCTCTCCACTTGTATCTGATCTTGAGGTTAGTCGTGCAAACGCTGATGATAAAAACAATCCTGTCCCCCCCACACACACACACATCACGATAATTCAAGCCAAGCTTTGGTTTGATGCACACACACGGGGGCTGTGTTGAGTTTGTGCATCAGATTCCTCAGCCTGATCAGTTAAGAGTGCGTGTGTGTGTAACTTCCTGTTAGGACAGGCCTTGTGCCAAGTCGTTCCACAGCAAACCCCGTCCCCTCCTGCAGACGAGCCTGCCCCCTCCTCGCTGCCGTGGGCCACAGATCAGCTCCACACATATTTGCCCTCCAGAC
Source organism: Garcialebias charrua (assembly GCA_038048925.1). NCBI lineage: Eukaryota > Metazoa > Chordata > Actinopteri > Cyprinodontiformes > Rivulidae > Garcialebias > Garcialebias charrua. Next base: position 19,823 of record JBBPBX010000968.1, on the reverse strand, counting down.
GAGCCACATTCCTCATGACTTTTTGTGTTAGCAATTATTTCCGGGTCAAGAAGCAAGTTTTTTTTTTTTTTCACTCTTTTTTTTCTCTCTCTCTCTGAGAAGTGGAAGAGCAGCTGTAGTGATCCATGACTCAGAAACAACAGCTTTAGGTTTCTTTTGTCTCGAGCTGTGGCAGGACAGAAGCAGCAGAACTGGTTCTCGGCTTCTTCTATTGAATCGTTTCTTGTTCTTGTGGAGGAATTAAAACCATGCCATACCATACCATTTTATTTATAAAGCACTTTAAACAGGAGCAAGTCCACACCAAAACGTGTTGAGTCATTAGTCGGTGTGGTGGGGCGTGCATAAGTAGTCCACCTGCTGGAAAGGTTCAGCAGTTTTATTTTGAAGGACGATGCTTGTGAAATAAAAGAAGCAGGTCAAAGTTCATGTCAGTGTTGGAGAGCTGTTCTAATGAACCCTTTCTGTCGTTTGTAGATTCAGTAGTGGACGCTCCTCCGCTTTCACCCCTCACCTCCAAGGGTTCCCTCTGCGTGTCGCCCTCCTTCCAGATGTCCACCCTCAGCCTGCCCAGCCAGGCCCCGTCTCCTCTGCAGAGCCCCATCCTGAGCGAGGTGGGCAGCACTGCCAGGCTAGAGGAGGAGGAGGAGGGCAGGAGGAAGGTACACTGCTTGCATGCCAACCCTTCCAGCCACCCCCCCGCCTCACAAACACAATTTGTAGTGCACACAAAAAAGGACTTTACTTTGGAGCTAGAATAATTTGAGTTTTGCTTCTTGATGTTTGCTTTTACTAAACGTTTCTTTGTCCCCTCAGCGTTATCCCACTGACAAGGCCTACTTTATTGCCAAAGAGATTTTGACCACAGAGCGAACCTACCTGAAAGACCTCGAGGTCATCACTGTGGTAAGTTTTAAAGGGAGCGCAAAATCTTGGTGGGAAATTGTTGGATGTAAGTTAATGTTGATCATTTTAACTTTTGAAATATACTTTTGCAAACATAGCAGCCTGGAGTGTGCATGTGCAATTTCACACCTCACATCCCCAAAGTCTCCACTTGAGACCAGGATTCAGAAACCTTCAGTTTCAGAGAGAACGAGGGCTGTTATCTTGCACACGATCGGCTGAACAAATGATCTCGTAAACTGGGTCGTAGTTGTGAACTTCACTTTATTTAGTGGTTTGATCCACTTTCTGTGCATACTTTTTAGTTTTTATCACTTAAAACTTAAAAAGCAACATTAGGCTCAGAACTAGAGCTATAAACTAACCAATAATTAACATAAAATCATCTAATCTGGGCATGAGCGCCTTACTGTCGTTTAAGCAGAGCAAAGCTTCAGAACTTTTTGCACATGTTTGAAAAAAATCAAAGTCCATACTCAATAATCCAGGTTAAAAAAAATCCAACAAAGTTCAGTCAGGTCCTCTGGACAGTTAATTTTTTTGTTGAGACTTTTCGTCCTTCATCCAAAGGACTTCATCAATCTGAGGAGCCACAAACAAACTCAGTCCCAGCAGCACACTCATATTATGGACCAACAAGTTTGCTGATGCTTTTATGTTGACCCATCCCATGGCTCCTTGGACTGATGAAGTCCTTCAGATGAACGAAAACGTCTTAACAAAAAAGAAACCGGCCAGATGGCCTGACTGAACTTTGTTGGATGTTTAAAAACGTTGCTGTTGCCATCGATACATAAATAAAAATAAATGTGTGTGCTGTCGTCATTGTATGTTCCCATACGAGAACATCTTCTCGTCCCCCTTAACAACTCTGCTATCCCCCTCCCCTCAGGTCAAGAGTCTCTGTGTCATCCTCGACACCACTCTCTCCTTCACTTCACACATCAACAATATTACTCAGTCTGCCTATTTCCACCTCCGTAATATTAACCGTCTCCGTCCTTCTCTCACACCCCGCTCCACAGCCATCCTGGTGCACAGTCTTGTGACTTCCCGTATCGATTACTGCAACTCCCTTCTCTACGGCCTCCCCAACAAATCTCTCCACAAGTTACAGATGGTCCAGAACTCAGCTGCCCGTGTCATCACTCAAACCTCCTACTATAACCACATCACTCCTGTCCTGCAGCAGCTCCACTGGCTCCCGGTTAAATCACGCATCATCTTCAAAATTCTACTCCTCACGTTCAAATCTATCCACAACCTTGCCCCTCCTTATCTATCTGACCTCCTACAAATCTCCATCCCATCACGCTCTCTCAGATCCTCCTCTTCGCTACATCTCCATGTACCCTCTGCCCGCCTCTCCACCATGGGGAGCAGGGCCTTCACCTGCTCTGCCCCTCACCTCTGGAACGCTCTACCGCCAGACCTTCGAAACACCACCTCCCTTTCTCTGTTCAAGACAGCCCTGAAAACACATCTCTTTAGACTAGCTTATCATTAACTTTACTAAATGTATTTTTATTATTTTGCATTTTATAATCTTTATGTATTTTATATTTCAATTTGTCACTGATAATGTTTGCACTGTATTGGTTAGTGTCCTTGGGTGTCCTGAAAGGCGCTTTTAAATAAAATGATTATTATTATTATTATTATTATTCTACAATGGCGAAATTGGCTCTGCATTTAACCCATCCACCACCAGGTGGAGCAGTGGGCAGCTATTTAAAGTGCCTGGGGAGCAGTTGGGGATGGGGTGTCCTGTTCAGAGACATCACGAGTTGTGCAATGACTGGGGATCGAACCCATAGATATAATATACACTAGATAAGACATCCACGCTGTTGGCCAATGGAGACCGACATCGTCAGACGGCGGCCATCTTGCCACAGACAGAACGCCCACTCTTAACATGAATGTGAATGGGGCATTTACTATTAAAATAACCATAACTTGCTTAATTTTCAACCGATTTTAAAACGGTTTGGTTTGTTATAAATGTGAGAGATGTTGTTATAATATGGTATACTTAAGATGGACGTTCACATGAAAATAACGTTATATAGACACTGTATTGCACTAGCAATATACACAATAAGATTATATTTACATCTATTTATAAATACATGTTTATTTCCAGCGAAATTAACTGACATATGTTACAATGCTAATAAATATTTAATACTATTTCATCATAAATAGCATTATTATTAGTGGTATGAAAATTATTTATGCAAATTTTTTCCCTACACATGCAAATATTATGTACATTATTACACAAACCTTGGTCAATATGTGTAGTTTATTTTTTTTAGATACATGAAAAGATTTAATAATCGGGAGATATAAATAAACAAACAAACAAACAAACAGAAATAAACATCTGATAGTGTGACAAGACTCTCAGTCCCTCGGTGCAACAGTAACTATTTAAACATTAAAACACTGAAACATATAATAATAAACATAAGCATAAAATAGTAAAACTGTAACACTGTCCTGAGTTTTTGCATAGTGGTAAATGAGTATGAAAATTTACACCAACTCTAAAACTAAAACACTAAACATTTAATGAACATAATACTGTCCTGAGTTTTTGCATACTAGTATAAAAGGTAAAAAAGTATAAAAGTACAGTATAACTATAAAATAAACTAAAGGTTCTAGCATTGACATTTGCAAAGTGGCAAAGCAGCATATGAGTTAATGTAATAATAATAATAATAATAATCATTTTATTTAAAAGCGCCTTTCATGACACCCAAGGACACTTAACAAACCAACACAGTGAATACAGAGCAAACATTATCAGCGACAAATTGAAATATACACCTGCCACGTCACCTGCCACGTCACCTGCCACCACTACTATACACAGTATATGTATGAGGTAGTAGTTCATGTTGTTATAGAGGCAAAAGTGGCATCATCATCAGCTCCCCTTTGTTTCTCAGAGTCAGCAGGTGGTAGCTCTTGTCTTCACTGGCAGTTGCGTCTGTCACCAGGCTGGCACGGCAGACATCACAGGACAACTTTCTCAATGCCCGTCACACAACAAAACCTTGAAATAGAGTTAGACAAATGAACAATATTAATAATAAACATAGTAAGTAAAATTAAGGTTACATTTCCTTTTTAGGACTATCATCTCATTATTTGACCATCATTTCAGTTTTTGAATATTATATGCTGAATGTTAGCACTACAGGTAATAGGTCAAATATAGTATAAGTCAACCTCTACCTGAAATGTACACAAGTGTGTTTTCCACAAGACCATCGAAGAGCAGTGTCCTGTCCAGGGCAACAAAACCCTCTCTTCTCAGGGCAACTTCCCACTGCCGCCTCCTCTCTCTGGTTTTGGGAAACCTTAAAAACATGAAGAAGCTGGTCATTATTTTCCGATTACAGCGAGTTAAGTGTATTTTTGTTTGTATAAATCCCTCACCTCCATACGGTTTCCACAGCTGCAGCTAATGTTGCTGTCTGTGGCAAGATGGCTGCCGCTTGACGACGCCGCTGACTCCTCCTCAGCTTATCTAGTGTATATATATATCTATGATCGAACCTGGGACTTTTGGTCCCAAGTCAGCTGCCCTGCCTCTACCCCATCTCGGCCCCATATATTGAACTTTAAAATGCACATCATGAGTAAGTGTCGAAACACAACAGTAGGTTCTGTTCAAAGTACCGTATTTTCCGCCTGAAAAGTCGCACCTCTCTATAAGTTGCTTTGTCCAATTATTGGCAATAAATTAGAAAAATCCATAAACATGTCGCACCTTTATTTAAGTCGCATCTATTATGCGTCAGCGCGACCGACGCGTCAGCGCGACCGACGCGTCAGAGCGACCGACGCGTCAGCGTGTCATTTGCCCTGCTGAAAATGGCGGCCACAGAAGCATGCACGGAAGAACTTTTAACAAGATTAACACTGTAAAAACAATTATTTGTCTGCTGAAAATTATAGCAAAGATGTGTCTTAGCTTAACCGTTCCTTAATAAATTCACGTAATGGTCAAATCTGCTGGATTTAAATTGTTTCGCTTTGACACCTTCCAAACGGTTGCGCGCGTTGCGAAAATAAATTATAAATAATTCTAATTTTAGCTCAAACAATTCCAACAGCTAACAGTTTGTAAATGACCACCAAGTAGTTACTTTCAGTAAGTTTAAAGAAAATCTGCCGTGTGGTTTATGAGCTACAGTATTTTGGTAAATAGTAGCCGGAAAAACAACGTAGCTAACAGCGACACATTTACGCTCTAAAACATCGATTTTATCTCAAACAATTCCAACAGCTAACAGTTTGTAAATGACCACCAAGTAATTACTTTCTGTAAGGTTAAAGAAAATCTGCCGTGTGGTTTATGAGCTATTTTGGTAAATAGTAGCCGGAAAAACAACGTAGCTAACCGCGACACATTTACGCTCATAAAACATCGAATTTTATCTCAAACAATTCCAACAGCTAACGGTTTGTAAATGACCACCAAGTAATTACTTTCTGTAAGTTTAAAGAAAATCTCTCCTGTGGTTTATGAGCTATTTGCTAAAAAGTACCCGGGAAAACAACTGAGCTAAACGTTGCACATTTATGAAGCTAAAACATTGAATTTTATCTCGAATGTCTCATACAGGTAACAGTTTGTAAATGTCCATCTAGTAATTACTTTCTGTAAGTTTCATAAAAATCTGTCCTATAGTTCATGAGTTATTTAGATAAATAGTAACCGTTTTTGCTAACAAACACTGAGCTAACAGTAGTTCATACCTCCAGAGCAGGAGGCCGGGCAGCGACAGAGTGTGTCCGACCAGAGGAGGCTGCCGTCGGACACATGAGGTGGGAACGGTCGTGTACCCTAGCGGACAAAGGTGGTACTGCACCCCTAGCGGACGAAAATAGTACTGCACTATTTTTTGCCAAAATAAAAAACTGTCATATCTGAGCCAAAAATTGGTCTAAAAATATGGGGAAAATCCATAAACAAGTCTCACCTCTCTATAAGTCGCAGGGCATGCAAATTAGGCAAAAAAGTGTGACTTATAGACCGGAAAATACGGTAGTCATCTAGTGAGTTGATCCTTTGGAGGAGTTTTACATTTTAGTTGCGTGAAGTATAAATGCTTTTGTAAATTGTATTTAGTTGTTCCCCTGCTGCTGCTGGACTGAACGATCAGTTCTCCAATGCTTCCTGTGAATGAGTCATTTGTCTTTGTCTTCCTCAGTGGTTCCGTAGTGCTGTGATCAAAGAAAACGCCATGCCCGAGGGTCTGATGACCCTCCTTTTCTCCAACATCGACCCCATTTACGAGTTCCACCGAGGCTTCCTGAAGGAGCTGGACCAGAGGCTGGCTCTCTGGTAGGGTCTCCCCAGCATTTCTCTCCTGTGATCCATGAAACTCCGTGCTGATGAGAACGGGACAAATCTGTTTGTTTTCGTAGGGAGGGACGCTCGAATGCACACATTAAAGGCGATTACCAGAGGATCGGTGACGTGATGCTGAAAAACATGTGTACTCTTAAGGTAAAGTTGCAGTAGAAGCTCCTAAAGTGTCTGCTGCTGTTCACATGTTGAGCAACAAACATTTGTCCTTTGACACAGCAAAGCCAACAACGTTTGACATTTGTTCGTCTTGCAGGAATTTACCAACTACCTGCAGAAACACGATGAGGTCCTAACAGAGCTGGAAAAGGCCTCCAAGAGGCTGAAGAAGCTGGAGACGGTCTACAAAGAGTTTGAACTGCAGAAGGTGTGCTACCTGCCTCTCAACACGTTCCTGCTGAAACCCATCCAGCGCCTCATGCACTACAAGCTCATCCTGGAGAGACTCTGCAAACATTACTCCCCTGCTCACAGGGATTACAACGACTGCAAGGGTGAGCGTTTCCATGCCTTAGCATGTTTGTAGCATCAGCTTCTCGCAATGACCTGCTTCGTTTATTTTAACTTCAAGGATTATAGTGTCTAGTTTTAGAAGGGACTAAAACAGAACAGCCACAGGAAAAAGAAAGTCTGCCTTTTTTTTCCCCAGTTCTAGGGTTTTACGCATCAAAACACATCAAAATGATCTCGTTTTCACCAGGTTCAAAAATAAGCACAAAGACACATTACAGATTTTGTCGTGTCATGATTTTTTTTCAACCTTTATTTAAACAGGTTAATCCCATTGAGCCTCGAGGACTTATTTACAAGAGAGACCTGGCAACAAACAAAGAATGATGACAACAGCAACAGTAGATTTTCCATGAACAATCAACAATAGACAATCATGAGAGAGAAATACTGTACAGATTTTTTATTTTTTAAACAAGTTCAAACAAAGATGTCAATACTTGCCTACATTGCATTTAATGCCAATGTTTTAAACTAAGATCATCTTATGGTGAGAGGAGAAAGGGCATACAACCATTTACACCAAATCTTATTTTAACACGTTTTAAAAATAGCTTTGTTCCCTCTGCTGTTACTGAAATGAACAAACTGAAATAACGTTGAAGCTTTTAGTGGTTAAGTGTTTTTATTTTTCATTTTACATATGATTTGGGGAGCCTTAACACCGTTATGTGCAACATTATCTGTTTATGTTTTCTTTAAAGTGTTTTTACTAAATGTTTTTACTGTTTTTATTTGTGTGTGCGCATGGATGGATGTATGCTTTGTACCACTGCAAACCACATTTACCCTTGGGTATAAATAAAGTAACCTGAACCTGATCTTACAAACCAGATTCCAAAAAAGTTGGGACACTAAACAAATTATGAATAAAAACTGAATGCAATGATGTGGAGATGGCAAATGTCAATATTTTATTCATAATAGAACATAGATGACAGATCAAAAGTTTAATCTGAGTAAATGTAACATTTTAAAGGAAAAATATGTTGATTCAAAATTTCACAGTGTCAACAAATCCCAAAAAAGTTGGGACAAGTAGCAATAAGTGGCTGGAAAAAGGAAATTGAGCATATAACGAACATCTGGAAGACCAATTAACACTAATTAGGTCAATTGACAACATGATTGGTATAAAAAGAGCTTCTCAGAGTGTCAGTGTCTCTCAGAAGCCAAGATGGTAAGAGGATCACCAATTCCACCATTGTTGTGCAGAAAGATAGTGCAGCAATACCAGAATGGTGTTACCCAGCATAAAATAGCAAAAACTTAAGTTATCATCATCAACCATCATCAACCATCCTGATACATGAACACAAATTAAGAGGGTGGACTTTATTTTATTTTATTTTTATATGACTGTTTTTTTTTTGGCTTTGAATGAATATTGAAGTCTGTAGACACATTTTATATACCATGGGTGTGAATAACAAAAACAAAAGAAATAAGTTTTAGTATTTGGATTTTTGTATATGCACTAACAAAGCATTTATATTTGTTTGTAAATGATGACGTTTCTTTTTTATCTTACCTGAAAATCTCACACAAGTACAAAAGAAACAAAGTGTTCCCACGCATCTGGGGAAGTTGGAAGCGTCTCAGTGCAAGCACTCATTATGTTTAACTACAGCCCTTCTGGTCTGAGAGCTTTGAGACGTGGTTCAGTCAGAGGACTGGTTCTTTGTGGCGGTGCTTCAAATTATAATCTTTTCAACATACGTGAGGCGTAAACTGCTTGTAATGCACCACCAGAAACAAATTGCTCCTCTCTGTTGTTGCCTGACGGCAGGAGGTGAGTGATGTAACGTTTGGTTTTATTTGAAACCCGCCAGAGGCTCTACAGGAAGTGGCGCAGATAGCCACGCAGCTTCAGAGCAGCCTCATCCGGCTGGAGAACTTCCAGAAGCTCACGGAGCTGCAGAGAGACCTGATCGGGATCGAGAACCTAACGGCTCCAGGCCGGGTGAGTGTGCCGACACCAAGCGGAGGGTAGGGGGCGCAGGATGGCAGGGTATCACCCGCTGGCTCTCTGATTGTAGGATTTCATCCGAGAGGGCTGTCTGTACAAGCTCACCAAGAAGGGGCTGCAGCAGAGGATGTTCTTCCTGGTGGGTGCAACGTTACCGCTGCTTTAAATCACCAAACATTTTACTGCTTGTCCTTATTTTAAACTTCGTCTTTTCAGTTCTCTGACATGCTGCTCTACACCAGCAAAGGCGTCACAGCAACCAACCAGTTCAAAGTGCACGGACAGCTGCCACTCCACGGCATGATCGTGAGTTTCTGAGCTGGAACTCTTGTGGTTTACAGTGAAGTTGAACGTGTGCAGGTGACGGTCTGATCCTGACTGTCGGAGGATCATTCGTCTCTGCTGACGAGACGCAGCAAAGTTAACGTGTTCAAACAAATCAAAAAAGGCGTTCAGTAGAATATATCTTTATTGGCATATTTGCACCAAGGTACAAAACAGTGCTATTGGCGCGCGCACCATCCTAAGAGGGACGTACGCACGGAAAGCCGCAGCAATAATTAAATCGCGCCGCCAGACAATCAGATATGGAAAAAAAGGAACGTACAGTGGGATAATCATTGGTATTCAAAAAAGAATCTATCACATTTTGTCTTAGGACATTCTATGATAAAGTTAAAAAAACTCTACCAGCTCAGCACAGATGAAGACAAGAGACATGTTGCATTTGGTGGCGTAGCAGGGAGATAAGTCTGTGAGCAATCATTTCAGATAAGCACAGTCTGCAGATGGGCTCAGCCGGCTCCATCTGAATGCACACAGAGACAGTTTTCCAACAGCTTCAGACTCCAGGAGAGGTTTGCAGTCAGCCTTTTTTCAAGGTTGCTTGTGTCCCGATTAGATTAGTTGCATTATTTATTTTTCAGGGCAGGCTACAGTGTACTCCGACTGCAGCCTTGAGTCCAGGTGCCGTCTGGGTCCAAATCGCCGAATCATGTGAGGTTTCATTCAATCCGAGCTACAGGTCCCCGTCTGCCCCCTGATGTAGCCCGGTCGGCTGTAAACGAGTCCCAAACCGCACTGCAGGTCCGCGGCTGTCCACCACTGTTCCCATCGTGCGATTCAGCTCGAACAACAGCTGGTTCATTGAGGTCACAGCCCGGATCAAAGAATCTTGTTGAGCAGGAAGTTTCGCCAGCGCGTTGATCGCCGCGGTAGTCTTCCTCAGCTTCCAGTAGCAGAACCCTCCGCCTAAGCCAAAAAGCAGAGCACCTGCTACCATAATTCCAATTATCCACAGATCTTCCACGTCCTCGACTGAAAGAACGGTCAGACACATTAACTTCCACTCGCCCCACGAGTCCATAATGTAGCCCAGCGCATGCATGTCGAGGGGGCACGCCGGTTCTCCTGGTCCGGAGCGTTTCGTGGAAAAAAAATTATCGATAGAGGAGACAGCCCACGCAATTAAAACCATTTTCCAAATTGCTTCGAGTGAGCGCTGAAGAGTTGCAGACGAGACAAAAATGCAAAAGCAGGGAGGAGGAAAACTTTAGGAGAGGAGCAGAAAGAGAAGCGACCTGCTTCGCCAAGAGCCGGAAGTAGAATACAAGATCAACTGGACTTTATTTGTTACAGAAGACGTTTCGATCTCTATCCAGAGGGTTTTATCAATTCTATGAACAGACTGTGTGCGCGTGGAGTTATAACAGTCTTAGGAGTCACGCACCAACCTATGTAAACCTATGTAAACCAACCTATGTTGATGAAGCCCTCTGGATAGAGGTTGAAACGTCTTCTGTAACAAATAAAGTCCAGTTGATCTTGTATTGAACGCCTTTTTTGATTTGATCATGTCCTGGACGACTGAGAATCTTCACCAGCGTGTTCAAACCAGCTGCAGCATGTTGAGCAGGGGGACGATGGTCTCCTAACGTTGATGTTTCTGCTTCACTCCTGGCTGCAGCTCATAGTGTTGGACGCTCCGGTAAGTCTGAGGCCTGCCAGCTTAGACGGCTAAACCACCCCACCCCCTCCTCTCCCGTGTAGACAGTCTGAAAGGCTCATGTAGCAGACGGCTACATCAGGACACACTTACATCACTGATGCAACATTTTAAACTGCCCCCCACCCCCATTGCAGAGCAAAGATGGGGAACTGGAAATACCCTCTCTGTCTGTCCATGTACGTTGTGAGCATAACGGGAAAAATAAGTGAACTACCAGCTTCTGTTTTGGTGTGTGGCTACATCTAAGCATAAGAAAGATTCTTTCGAAGATTGTGTTGCCATGTCAAAACTCAACATGGCTACCTCCATATTTGTATACATGTAAATCTTATAAGTTGGATAACTTGAAACATAAGCAACGTACCAACTTCTGTTTTGTTGTGTGGCTGCCTCCAGGTGTAAGAAAGGCCACAGATAAGAACTGGGCTGCCTCGTCAAAATCCAAGATGGCCACTGCCTTCAATATGTGAACTGGCCCTCCTGGTCATTTTAGGAAACTCTGAGTTTCCTTAAATGATTGGGGGTGTCTGATCTATGGTGGACAAGCCCACACCTGGCCACCTGCACCGTGCCCTCCACTCACCAATATCTGTCACTCTGCACTACCTCAGACAAGCAAAAACAAAACTATTCCTCTCTTCTTATTCACATTACAGTATACAGTGGTGCTTGAAAGTTTGTGAACTCTTTATAATTTTCTATATTTCTACATAAATTTGATCTAAAACATCAGATTTTCACACAAGTCCTAAAAGTAGATGAAGAGAACCCAGTTAAACAAATTAGATAAAATATTATATTTGGTAATTTATTTATTGAGGAAAATGATCCAGTATTACATGTTTGTGATGGTAAAAGTATGTGAACCTCTAGGATTATCAGTTAATTTGAAGGTGAAATTAGAGTCAGGTGTTTTCAATCAGTGGATGATGATCAGGTGTGAGTGGACACCCTGTTTGATTTAAACAACAGGATCTATCAAAGTCTGATCTTCACAACATGTTGGTGGAAGTGGATCATGGAGGAACAAAGGAGAAAAGAGTTGTTGATGCTCATCAGGCTGGAGAAGGTTACAAAACATCTGTAAAGAGTTTGGACTCCATCAATCCACAGTCAGACAGATTGTGTACAAATGGAGGAAACTCAAGAGCATTGTTACCTCTCCAGGAGTGGTGGACCAACAAAGATCACTTCAAGAACAAGACGTGGAATAATCAGCAAGGTCACAGAGGACCGCAGGGTAACTTCTAACAACTGAAGGTCTCTCTCACATTGACTGATGTTGATGTTCATGAATCCACCATCAGGAGACACTGAACAACAATGGTTCATGACAGGTTGAAGGAGAAAGGCACCGCTCTCCAACAAGAACATGGCTGCTCTTCTGCAGTTTGATAAAGGTACTGAAAGCAAAGGTTCACATACTTTTACCATCACAAATATATGATATTGGATAATTTTCCTCAATCAATAAATGATCAAGTATAATATTTTTGTCTCATTTGTTTAACTGGGTTCTCTTTATCTACTTTTAGGACTTGTGTGAAAATCTGATGATGTTTTAGGTCAAATTGACGAAAATACAGTATAGAAAATTATAAAGAGTTCACAAACTTTCACGCACCACTCTAACTCCTTCCCACTTGAGTATCTTGCATTAAAAACATTAAGGTGACGTTGTTTATCTGATGGATATTTATATTTCTGTCTGAAATTCTGCTAACGGGAAGCTGAAGGAAACATGCACACGACCTCACTCACCGTTTACCTCCAGATTTGTGTGTGCTTCATTAGAGGCTCTTTTTGTGACAGATTTATGAATTTTCCTCATTTTGCCCCTGAAGCTTTGATCAACGTACCAGTAGACACTTGTAAATGTTTTTACTATCCAATAGTTAAGTATTTACTGGTACTTTTTATCTGTCCCAGGTTGAGGAAAGTGAAAATGAATGGTCAGTCCCGCACTGTTTCACCATTTATTCTGCTCAGAGGACGATTGTTGTGGCTGCCAGGTGAGTGGTGGATTTTTAAATTTATTTATACAGAACTAGGCCAATTTTACCTCCATGTTCAGAAACACTCACTATAAAAATAGGCATTTAAAAACATTGTCCATTCAGATGAAAAAATGTTTTTGCACATTTTAGTGTTTTGTATAAAACGGCGGTCCTGTTCAGACCATGTGTTCATCTTGGACAGCTCTGATGGATGACGTTCACACGTGGCACAAAAACATTTTGCGAAGAAAGTCAAAGCTGATCTGTTCAGTTAACAAGAACAAAGTTCAAGGATTCAAAGTTCTTCATTTGTCATACACACTACCGGTACATGTGGTACATGTGGTGGAACGAAGTTGTGTACACAGGATCCCAGTTGCATCCAACAAAAGTACAAAATGTAAAAGAAAAACAGTGATAAGATCTAAGATATGGACTAAGAAAAACATCAACTAAAAATACACTAAGCATTAATAGACAATAAAAACAATATACCAAACAGCAGCATGAACATGAGTCTGTGTGAGCAGATGAGGACGAATGAACACAGCAACATGAAACAGATCAGCAGCAACATGAAACAGATCAGCAGCAACATGAAACAGATCAGCAGCAACATGAAACAGATCAGCAGCAACATGAAACAGATCAGCAGCAACATGAAACAGATCAGCAGCAACATGAAACAGATCAGCAGCAACATGAAACAGATCAGCAGCAACATGAAACAGATCAGCAGCAACATGAAACAGATCAGCAGCAACATGAAACAGATCAGCAGCAACATGAAACAGATCAGCAGCAACATGAAACAGATCAGCAGCAACATGAAACAGATCAGCAGCAACATGAAACAGATCAGCAGCAACATGAAACAGATCAGCAGCAACATGAAACAGATCAGCAGCAACATGAAACAGATCAGCAGCAACATGAAACAGATCAGCAGCAACATGAAACAGATCAGCAGCAACATGAAACAGATCAGCAGCAACATGAAACAGATCAGCAGCAACATGAAACAGATCAGCAGCAACATGAAACAGATCAGCAGCAACATGAAACAGATCAGCAGCAACATGAAACAGATCAGCAGCAACATGAAACAGATCAGCAGCAACATGAAACAGATCAGCAGCAACATGAAACAGATCAGCAGCAACATGAAACAGATCAGCAGCAACATGAAACAGATCAGCAGCAACATGAAACAGATCAGCAGCAACATGAAACAGATCAGCAGCAACATGAAACAGATCAGCAGCAACATGAAACAGATCAGCAGCAACATGAAACAGATCAGCAGCAACATGAAACAGATCAGCAGCAACATGAAACAGATCAGCAGCAACATGAAACAGATCAGCAGCAACATGAAACAGATCAGCAGCAACATGAAACAGATCAGCAGCAACATGAAACAGATCAGCAGCAACATGAAACAGATCAGCAGCAACATGAAACAGATCAGCAGCAACATGAAACAGATCAGCAGCAACATGAAACAGATCAGCAGCAACATGAAACAGATCAGCAGCAACATGAAACAGATCAGCAGCAACATGAAACAGATCAGCAGCAACATGAAACAGATCAGCAGCAACATGAAACAGATCAGCAGCAACATGAAACAGATCAGCAGCAACATGAAACAGATCAGCAGCAACATGAAACAGATCAGCAGCAACATGAAACAGATCAGCAGCAACATGAAACAGATCAGCAGCAACATGAAACAGATCAGCAGCAACATGAAACAGATCAGCAGCAACATGAAACAGATCAGCAGCAACATGAAACAGATCAGCAGCAACATGAAACAGATCAGCAGCAACATGAAACAGATCAGCAGCAACATGAAACAGATCAGCAGCAACATGAAACAGATCAGCAGCAACATGAAACAGATCAGCAGCAACATGAAACAGATCAGCAGCAACATGAAACAGATCAGCAGCAACATGAAACAGATCAGCAGCAACATGAAACAGATCAGCAGCAACATGAAACAGATCAGCAGCAACATGAAACAGATCAGCAGCAACATGAAACAGATCAGCAGCAACATGAAACAGATCAGCAGCAACATGAAACAGATCAGCAGCAACATGAAACAGATCAGCAGCAACATGAAACAGATCAGCAGCAACATGAAACAGATCAGCAGCAACATGAAACAGATCAGCAGCAACATGAAACAGATCAGCAGCAACATGAAACAGATCAGCAGCAACATGAAACAGATCAGCAGCAACATGAAACAGATCAGCAGCAACATGAAACAGATCAGCAGCAACATGAAACAGATCAGCAGCAACATGAAACAGATCAGCAGCAACATGAAACAGATCAGCAGCAACATGAAACAGATCAGCAGCAACATGAAACAGATCAGCAGCAACATGAAACAGATCAGCAGCAACATGAAACAGATCAGCAGCAACATGAAACAGATCAGCAGCAACATGAAACAGATCAGCAGCAACATGAAACAGATCAGCAGCAACATGAAACAGATCAGCAGCAACATGAAACAGATCAGCAGCAACATGAAACAGATCAGCAGCAACATGAAACAGATCAGCAGCAACATGAAACAGATCAGCAGCAACATGAAACAGATCAGCAGCAACATGAAACAGATCAGCAGCAACATGAAACAGATCAGCAGCAACATGAAACAGATCAGCAGCAACATGAAACAGATCAGCAGCAACATGAAACAGATCAGCAGCAACATGAAACAGATCAGCAGCAACATGAAACAGATCAGCAGCAACATGAAACAGATCAGCAGCAACATGAAACAGATCAGCAGCAACATGAAACAGATCAGCAGCAACATGAAACAGATCAGCAGCAACATGAAACAGATCAGCAGCAACATGAAACAGATCAGCAGCAACATGAAACAGATCAGCAGCAACATGAAACAGATCAGCAGCAACATGAAACAGATCAGCAGCAACATGAAACAGATCAGCAGCAACATGAAACAGATCAGCAGCAACATGAAACAGATCAGCAGCAACATGAAACAGATCAGCAGCAACATGAAACAGATCAGCAGCAACATGAAACAGATCAGCAGCAACATGAAACAGATCAGCAGCAACATGAAACAGATCAGCAGCAACATGAAACAGATCAGCAGCAACATGAAACAGATCAGCAGCAACATGAAACAGATCAGCAGCAACATGAAACAGATCAGCAGCAACATGAAACAGATCAGCAGCAACATGAAACAGATCAGCAGCAACATGAAACAGATCAGCAGCAACATGAAACAGATCAGCAGCAACATGAAACAGATCAGCAGCAACATGAAACAGATCAGCAGCAACATGAAACAGATCAGCAGCAACATGAAACAGATCAGCAGCAACATGAAACAGATCAGCAGCAACATGAAACAGATCAGCAGCAACATGAAACAGATCAGCAGCAACATGAAACAGATCAGCAGCAACATGAAACAGATCAGCAGCAACATGAAACAGATCAGCAGCAACATGAAACAGATCAGCAGCAACATGAAACAGATCAGCAGCAACATGAAACAGATCAGCAGCAACATGAAACAGATCAGCAGCAACATGAAACAGATCAGCAGCAACATGAAACAGATCAGCAGCAACATGAAACAGATCAGCAGCAACATGAAACAGATCAGCAGCAACATGAAACAGATCAGCAGCAACATGAAACAGATCAGCAGCAACATGAAACAGATCAGCAGCAACATGAAACAGATCAGCAGCAACATGAAACAGATCAGCAGCAACATGAAACAGATCAGCAGCAACATGAAACAGATCAGCAGCAACATGAAACAGATCAGCAGCAACATGAAACAGATCAGCAGCAACATGAAACAGATCAGCAGCAACATGAAACAGATCAGCAGCAACATGATGTGATATTTCACAGTGATTATTCTGGTTAGATATTCATGAGTCTAACAGCCTCAGGGTAGAAGCTGTTCCTCAGTCTAGTGGTTCTACACTTAATGCTCCTCAACCTCCTTCCTGAGGGGAGTGGGGCAAAAAGTGTGTGTGCTGGGTGAGTGGGGTCCTTCATGATGCAGGTGGCTCTCTTCCTGCATCTGGAGGTGTAAATGTCTGTGATGGTGGGGAGACTGACTCCAACATCTTCTGTGCAGCCTTCACCACTCTCTGTAGAGCTTTTCTTTCTGCAACTGTGCAGCCTCCATGCCACACGTTGATGCTGGAGCACAGGATGCTCTCCACTGCACACCTGTAGAAGGAGGTGAGGACTGAGCTGCTCAGACCAGCTCGTCTCAGTCGTCTGAGGAAGTAGAGTCTCTGATGACCTTTCTTGATCAGGCTGGTGGTGTTGTTGCTCCAGCTGAGGTTATCATTCATGTGTACACCCAAGTACTTGTAGCTGGAGACCACTTCCACTGCAGATCCACTTATGTTCAGTGGGGTGTGGGTGTGTTTGTTCCTTCTGAAGTCCACAATCATCTCCTTTGTCTTCTTCACATTCATGTGAAGATTATTCTCTTTGCACCAGCTCTCCAGATGTTCCACCTCCTGTCTGTAGCTGGATTCATCATTGTTTGTGATGCATCCCACCACCGCTGTATCATCTGCAAACTTTACAATATGACAGCCTGGATGTGTGGCTGTACAATCATATGTGAGCAGAGTGAACAGAGAGGGCTCAGCACACATCCTTGAGGATAGCCAGTGCTGAGGGTTATGGTGGAGGAGGAGAAGTTGTGGATCTTCACGGACTGTGGTCTGTCTGTTAAGAAGTCTAGTACCCAGTTACAGATGGAGGGGCTTAGTCCAAGTGTGGATAGTTTGTCTATCAGAGTTTGGGGGATCATGGTGTTGAAGGCAGATGTGAAGTCCACAAAGAGCAGACGCACGTATGAGTCCTTCTGTTCCAGGTGGGTGAGAGCAGTGGTGTCCTCTGTTGATTGAACAAACAACAACAAAAAGAAACCGTAGCTTCCAGCAATCCACTCTGAACAATGAAATCCCAACAGGGATTTTTCTAAAACGTTCATTAAAACTTTTAGCTGAAACAAGTCAAAAAGGTAGCATCTTCAGAATATTCTCAGTCACTGTTTAATTTTAAATTTAAAAAAAGTATAAGGTAAGTATTATGGTAGAGTTCCTGTCCGCTGCACTTCCTTAATCTTTCTTTTTTTTTTTGCCCATAATCTGTGCCCGGCTCAAGACTATTGTATAAAACTTCATACATATACGCATAATCACCAGACTGAGTGTCACATCTTTCATCACTCCAGCTTCAAGTTCAAGTTCACAAATCAAGGTCAAACTTATAAGAGCTCTTTACTCATCCAGACCTTTGCAATAGATTGCTGTTTGATGGTTTGTCATCAGTCGTTTAATGTACCGTAGGCTGTTTGTTTACTTGGATGTGTAAAAGTTTGCTGCATGTGTGGCTCACATCAGTTCAGCAGGTCTTTTATGGAGGCTCAGCACAGATCGTCCTGGGGAGGCTGTGGTTCAGTGGAAGGGCAGCCGAGGGATTGGAAAGTCCCAGGTTTGATTCCTATGTTCTGGTGTCCCTGAACAACAAATCTGTTCCCTAATTGCTCTCTGGGTTCTTAAATAGCTGACCCCTGGTCCACTTGAGTGTTTCTCACGTGTGATGGGTCAAACGTGGAGGACAAATGTCATACATGTGGAACATCTGGAGAGCTGGTGCAAAGAGAACAACCTTCACATGAATGTGAAGAAGACGAAGGAGATGATTGTGGACTTCAGAAGGAACAAACACACCCACACCCCACTGTATATAGGTGGATCTGCGGTGGAGGTGGTCTCCAGCTACAAGTACCTGGGTGTACACTTGAATGATAACCTCAGCTGGAGCAACAACACCACCAGCCTGATCAAGAAAGGTCATCAGAGACTCTACTTCCTCAGACGGCTGAGACGAGCTGGTCTGAGAAGCTCAGTCCTCACCTCGTTCTACAGGTGTGCAGTGGAGAGCATCCTGTGCTCCAGCATCAACGTGTGGCATGGAGGCTGCACAGTTGCAGAGAGGAAAGCTCTACAGAGAGTGGTGAAGGCTGCACAGAAGTCTGTTGGAGTCAGTCTCCCCACCATCACAGACATTTACACCTCCAGATGCAGAAAAAGAGCCACCTGCATCATGAAAGACCTCACTCACCCAGCACACTCACTCTTTGCACCACTCCCCTCGGGACGGAGGTTGAGGAGCATCAAATGTAGAACCACTAGACTGAGGAACAGCTTCTACCCTGAGGCTGTCAGACTCATGAATAAATAAATAATAAGAATAAACACTGCAAAATGTCACATCATGCTGATACTGATCTGTTTCTTGTTGCTGCGTTCATCTGTGACTATCTGCGTTCATCTGTGACCATCTGCTCATGTTCGTGCTGCTGTTTATAATGATGTTTTTCTACTACATTAGGGCTTAGTGTATTACTAGCTGATGTCTCTCTTAGTTAATCCTAGATGTTATTATTGTTTTTCTCTTGCATTTGTTGTTGGATGTAACTGGGACCCTGTGTACATAATCTCGTTTTCAACACATGTACTACATGCGGTGCAAATGACAATAAATTCTCTCTGACTCTGACTCTGATACATGACACATTTGTAATGTCCAGACTAAGAAACATGAGCAGATAAAAGGGGTGAACTCAACTTTATTTATAAAGCACATTTATAACAGCAGCTGTCGCCAAAGTCCTTAACAATAGTATTCAATGGGAGTAATTTAATGGGAAAATAAATAAATAATGATGGTACTGGAAATTAATGAGCAGGGGTGGACGTTGGCTCCAGGTGTGAACGGAATCATTTATGTCCCAATAAAGTCCAGTTTGGCTTAGTGCAGTGCACAAAAAACAAAAAAAAAAACTTTGGCGGATGGAAGTTTTCTTTTTTAAATTGTGGACAATGCTTTTATTTTTAATGAAGCCAATCCATCAAGATGAAAAAAAAAGGTCAAACTTGCTTAATCCATCTCTAATTCAGCTGTGAACAGCTAGAAATGTCCAAG
>JBBPBX010000967.1:98641-113021 GCA_038048925.1 Garcialebias charrua | reverse complement strand
GTACTACCGGGACATTTAGGCAAAATATCTGTTCCCTAAATGTCCCATTTTGAACACTTTATCCATAACTGGAGCTTTAGGGATATATGGTCATAACGCATGGGGACATAAGGGTCTGCCTTGGGGGTACTCGTGGGACATTTGGTCAGAATGTTTGTTCCCCAAATGTCCCACATGGTTCCTCTTTACCCAGGGACACTGCAATGTCCCTGGGTAAAGAAGAACCATGTCCCCCGTGGTTCTTCTTTACCCAGGGACAGTGCACTGTCCCTGGGTAAAGAGGAACCATGTCCCCCGGGGGAAGTCGGTGGTTCTTTACCCAGAGACAGTGCACTGTCCCTGGGTAAAGAAGAACCATGTCCTCTCCGGGGACATGGTTCCTCTTTACCCGGACCCTTTCCCCGGACGCGAACCATGTCCCCTCCGGGGACATGGTTTGCGTTCGGGGACATTGTCCCCGGACGGGACCAAGTCCATGGACCATGGACGGGACCATGTCCCGTATGGGGACATGGTCCTTGGGTAAAGAAGAACCATGTCCCCCATGGTTCTTCTTTACCCAGGGACAGTGCACTGTCCCTGGGTAAAGAGGAACCATGTCCCCCGGGGGAAGTCGGTGGTTCTTTACCCAGAGACAGTGCACTGTCCCTGGGTAAAGAAGAACCATGTCCCCTCCGGGGACATGGTTCCTCTTTACCCGGACCCTTTCCCCGGACCTGTCCCCTCTGGGGACATGGTTTGCGTTCGGGGACATTGTCCCCGGACGGGACCAAGTCCATGGACCATGGACGGGACCATGTCCCGTCTGGGGACATGGTCCTTGGGTAAAGAAGAACCATGTCCCCCATGGTTCTTCTTTACCCAGGGACAGTGCACTGTCCCTGGGTAAATAACTGGGACATTTGGGGAACATTTTGGGGAACAAAAATTCTTACCAAATGTCCCACGAGTACCCAGGGACAGTGTACTGTCCCTGGGTAAAGAGGAACCATGTCCCCCGGGGGAAGTCGGTGGTTCTTTACCCAGAGACAGTGCACTGTCCCTGGGTAAAGAAGAACCATGTCCCCTCCGGGGACATGGTTCCTCTTTACCCGGACCCTTTCCCTGGACGCGAACCATGTCCCCTCTGGGGACATGGTTCACGTCCGGGGACATTGTCCCCGGACGGGACCAAGTCCATGGACCATGGACGGGACCATGTCCCGTATGGGGACATGGTCCTTGGATAAAGAAGAACCATGTCCCCCATGGTTCTTCTTTACCCAGGGACAGTGCACTGTCCCTGGGTAAAGAGGAACCATGTCCCCCGAGGGAAGTCGGTGGTTCTTTACCCAGAGACAGTGCACTGTCCCTGGGTAAAGAAGAACCATGTCCCCTTCGGGGACATGGTTCCTCTTTACCCGGACCCTTTCCCCGGATGCGAACCATGTCCCCGGAGGGGACATGGTTCGCGTCCAGGGACATTGTCCCTGGACGAGACCATGTCCATGGACCATGGACGGGACCATGTCCCGTCTGGGGACATGGTCCTTGGGTAAAGAAGAACCATGTCCCCCATGGTTCTTCTTTACCCAGGGACAGTGCACTGTCCCTGGGTAAATAACTGGGACATTTGGGGAACATTTTGGGGAACAAAAATTCTTACCAAATGTCCCACGAGTACCCAGGGACAGTGCACTGTCCCTGGGTAAAGAGGAACCGTGTCCCCCTGGGGAAGTCGGTGGTTCTTTACCCAGAGACAGTGCACTGTCCCTGGGTAAAGAAGAACCATGTCCCCTCCGGGGACATGGTTCCTCTTTACCCGGACCCTTTCCCCGGATGCGAACCATGTCCCCTCCGGGGACATGGTTCGAGTCCAGGGACATTGTCCCTGGACGAGACCATGTCCATGGACCATGGACGGGACCATGTCCCGTCTGGGGACATGGTCCTTGGGTAAAGAAGAACCATGTCCCCCATGGTTCTTCTTTACCCAGGGACAGTGCACTGTCCCTGGGTAAATAACTGGGACATTTGGGGAACATTTTGGGGAACAAAAATTCTTACCAAATGTCCCACGAGTACCCAGGGACAGTGTACTGTCCCTGGGTAAAGAGGAACCATGTCCCCCGGGGGAAGTCGGTGGTTCTTTACCCAGAGACAGTGCACTGTCCCTGGGTAAAGAAGAACCATGTCCCCTCCGGGGACATGGTTCCTCTTTACCCGGACCCTTTCCCTGGACGCGAACCATGTCCCCTTCGGGGACATGGTTCACGTCCGGGGACATTGTCCCCGGACGGGACCATGTCCATGTACCATGGACGGGACCATGTCCCGTCCGGGAACATGTCCCTGGACGGGAACCATGTCCCCTCAGGGGACATGGTTCTTCTTTACCCAGGGACAATGCACTGTCCCTGGGTACTCGTGGGACATTTGGGCAGACTTTTCGTTCCCCAAACGTCCCAGTTTGAACACTTTGTCGTTGGTCCGATTCTGGATGCGACTCCCCACTGTACCCATGGTTCCTCTTTACCCAGGGACAGTGCACTGTCCCTGGGTAAAGAACTGGGACCTTTGGGGAACGAAAATTGTGACCAAATGTCCCACGAGTACCCAGGAAAGGGACACGGAGACCTGGGTAAAGAGGAACCATGTCCCCGGAGGGGACATGGTTCTTCTTTACCCAGGGACAGTTCACTGTCCCTGGGTTTAGAACCACCGACTTCCCCTGGGGGACATGGTTCCTCTTTACCCAGGGACAGTGCATTGTCCCTGGGTACTCGTGGGACATTTGGTGAGAAGTTTCGTTCCCCAAATGTCCCAGTTCTTTACCCAGGGACAGTGCACTGTCCCTGGGTAAAGAGGAACCATGTCCCTGGAGGGGACATGGTTCTTTTTACCCAAGGACCATGTCCCCAGACGGGACATGGTCCCCTCTATGGACCATGTCCCCGGACGGGAACCATGTCCCCAGAGGGGACATGGTTCTTCTTTACCCAGGGACAGTGCACTGTCCCTGGGTAAAGAACTAGGACATTTGGGGAATGAAAATTCTTACCAAATGTCCCACGAGTACCCAGGGACAGTGCAATGTCCCTGGGTAAAGAGGAACCATGTCCCCGAAGGGGACATGGTTCTTCTTTACCCAGGGAGCATGTCCGCGGACGGGACATGGTCCCGTCCATGGCCATGTCCCCGGACGGGAACCATGTCCCCTCTGGGGACATGGTTCTTCTTTACCCAGGGACAGTGCACTGTCCCTGGGTACTCGTGGGACATTTGGTAAGAATTTTCGTCCCCCAAATGTCCCAGTTCTTTACCCAGGGACAGTGCACTGTCCCTGGGTAAAGAGGAACCATGTCCCCGGAGGGGACATGGTTCTTTTTACCCAAGGACCATGTCCCCAGACGGGACATGGTCCCTTCTATGGACCATGTCCCCGGACGTAAAGGACTGGGACATTTGGGGAACAATTGGGGAATGAAAATTCTTACCAAATGTCCCACGAGTACCCAGGGACAGTGCAATGTCCCTGGATAAAGAGGAACCATGTCCCCGAAGGGGACATGGTTCTTCTTTACCCAGGGAGCATGTCCGCGGACGGGACATGGTCCCGTCCATGGCCATGTCCCCGGACGGGAACCATGTCCCCTCCGGGGACATGGTTCTTCTTTACCCAGGGACAGTGCACTGTCCTTGGGTACTCGTGGGACATTTGGTAAGAATTTTCGTTCCCCAAATGTCCCAGTTCTTTACCCAGGGACAGTGCACTGTCCCTGGGTAAAGAGGAACCATGTCCCCGGAGGGGACATGGTTCTTTTTACCTAAGGACCATGTCCCCAGATGGGACATGGTCCCCTCTATGGACCATGTCCTTGGACGTAAAGAACTGGGACATTTGGGGAATGAAAATTCTTACCAAATGTCCCATTTGGTTCTTCTTTACCCACCGACTTCCCCCGGGGGACATGGTTCTTCTTTACCCAGGGACAGTGTACTGTCCCTGGGTAAAGAACTGGGACATTTGGGGAACGAAAATTCTGACCAAATGTCCCACGAGTACCCAGGGAAGGGACACGGAAACCTGGGTAAAGAGGAACCATGTCCCCGGAGCGGACATGGTTCTTCTTTACCCAGGGACAGTTCATTGTTCCTGGGTAAAGAACCACCGATTTCCCCCGGGGGACATGGTTCTTATTTCATGGTCCCATCCCTGGTCCCGTCTGGGGACCATGTCCCCGAAGGGGACATGGTTCCTCTTTACCCAGGTCTCCGTGTCCCTTCCCTGGGTACTTGTGGGACATTTGGTCAGAATTGTCGTTCCCCAAATGTCCCAGTTCATTACCCAGGGACAGTGCATTGTCCCTGGGTAAGGAACCACTGACTTCCCCCGGGGCACATGGTTCCTCTTTACCCAGGGACAATGCACTGTTCTTGGGTAAAGAACCACCGACTTCCCCCCTTTGACATGGTTCTTCTTTACCCAGGGACTGTGCACTATCCCTGGGTAATCTCGGACATTTGGTCAGATTTGTCGTTTCCCAAACGTCCCAGTTTCTTATTTACCCAAGTATGAAGGTGTTCACCGCTATTCTCAAATGTCCCCACGCGTTTCCCTATTGTCCATCTATACGCTGGCGCCATCATGAGGATTTTCTGAGTCATTACAGTTTTGGCCCCTAATGTCCCAATTCGACCCTTTTGTCCACATGCATTCCGCTTGAAATGTCCCATTGTTGAGGAATACGGGGCCATTCGGGCAGAAACGGGACATTTCAAGCAAAAATGAATGGAAAAATTGGGACATTAGGGCAGTAATCCCTAGCTCCCTTCTTCTAACGCCAGAGGCTGTTCACCTTGGAGACCTGCTGCGGATATGGGTACGGCCCGGCGCGAGATTTAAACCGTCTCCCCCGGATTTTCAAGGGCCAGCGAGAGCTCACCGGACGCCGCCAGAACCGCGACGCTTTCCAGGGCGCGGGCCCCTCTCTCGGGGCGAACCCATTCCAGGGCGCCCTGCCCTTCACAAAGAAAAGAGAACTCTCCCCGGGGCTACCGCCGGCTTCTCCGGGTTCGATTGCGTTACCGCACTGGACGCCTCGCAGCGCCCATCTCCGCCACTCCGGGTCCGGGGATCTGAACCCGACTCCCTTTCGATCGGCCGGGGGCAATGAGGCCATCGCCCCGCACTTCCGAACGGCGTTCGCCCATCCCTAAGGACCGACTCACCCATGTTCAACTGCTGTTCACATGGAACCCTTCTCCACTTCGGCCTTCAAAGCTCTCGTTTGAATATTTGCTACTACCACCAAGATCTGCACCCACGGCGGCTCCACCCGGGCTCACGCCCCAGGCTTCCATGCTCACCGCGGCGGCCTTCCTACTCGTCGCGGCGTAGCCCTCGCGGCTCTCGTCGCCAGCGACGGCCGGGTATGGACCCGACGCTCCAGCGCCATCCATTTTCAGGGCTAGTTGATTCGGCAGCAGGCCTTCTGGAACAATCACATGACTGTGAACAAAACACTGATGCAGACTGCTGCTAGCACGTATTTTGCTCTGCATACCCAAACTGGTGCTTATGGAATGTAAAACTGAGAAAAACTGTATTTATCAAACTCTAATCACCACTCGGGCCCCTGAGTTTGCAGAGAAAGATCAGATTTTATCTTTGGCACAATTTTCTAAAACATTACTCAGCTGCTTGTGCATGTCATAAAGTGGTAAATTTCAGCGTATATGGAGTACTTTAAATGCCCATCTCGATCTGCACATGTGACGTAGCTCCAGCATGCAGGAGCTCCCAGGCAAACAGATATTGCCTTCTACACTTTGCGTTTGGCTTTTGGTGAAAGTGACAGGTGAACTCATGCTTGAGCAAGAAACTCCACCAAGAAACTTTCATTCCGTAACAATATTCTATTCGTTTTAGGTCACAATACTTAATGTCGGAGGACTTGTTAGCTCTTCAGTCCTCCCAAAGACAGGGGGAGGGAAACAGTGGAACAGGGAATGAATAAAGTCTTGCTTGAAATGAAAAAGGGGGAGTCTTTTTTGGAGGTGCATTGTACGGGCCTCCTCTGTTGTACAGTCGCCAAATGGCAAGGAGCCTGGAAATCACGTAACTATGACGGCAACTACCTCATTATGAGGGAAATTTTTGGCAAAGCAAATATAGGAAGCAATTGATGGTGGCATGAACATGAGATATTACTTTGAAAAGGTTAGCAGATGAATCAAACACTGGACCATCTTTAGAACTGGTGACGCAAAGAAGGCATCCTCTTGGAATCAACTAAAATAGGCTTTGATTCAACACAATGACTCATTTTGTGTTTTACTGCACATCTTAACAGAATCATGTGCTTGTGACCTCCAATTTGCCTCCAAGCAGAAGAACCATGAGTCAAAGAAAAGTAAGAAGAGAAAAAAGCCCATATCTGACTCTGCTTGCACTCTGTCCTCAGTTGACAAGTTGTTGATTAGCGGCTTGACGAAACACCCATGCTGTTCCGTGGATCCTTCCTTTCCTCTGACTTAGGATGTGGGGTCACTGCACATAAAGTTCACCCACTATGATCTGTCACAGTGATCCCTGATGTAACATTTTCCAGACACCCTGCTTCAGCTGGAGCAGGAATGTGCATCATTAAAGAGCACAAGACAGGCAGCAGATAAGAAACAGCCAGATTAAATCAAGTCATGAAAGGACTTCTTTTAGTCATGAACTCATCACTATAAAGACTGATGATTAGTTTTCCTATAGTTGTTTCCAATCTTTAGAAATCAAGGCAGCTGATGACTGATTTATGATCAGTTTACCGATAGAACTGTTTCGTGTTCACACAGATTACAATTTAATAGATGAAAGAAAACAAAAAGGTAATTCATTCACCACTAAAGCCCATCGGTACCCAGTTTTATCTGTTAAGCCAGTATCTCACATGGCTGCGACTGCTGGAAGTACCGGTAAATGAAGGGAAACTGCAAAACAAGTCTCTAAAATATTGTTTGCATGAGTTGCAGAAGCTTGCATCTGGCTGCCTACATTTTGGTTATGTCCAAATTTCTGCACAACGCGTTTAGTCACAGTTGTAACTGGTGGCTCAAACGTATCTTGGACTCTTTGCAGTTTTGTTGTGGGTGTCTTGAACCTAAAGCCTTTTCACTTTCTGTACATTCTGGAGAGCTAGAGCTGCGTGGGAGCTCCCTATGTGGTACATCCAAGACTTTAGCCCCAAACCTCCATGTCTAACCCATAGAAAAGAAACGATTAAAATTTTATTAAACTGCCTGTCTTCATATATGGAGGCAGCCACCAAGATGAGTACAAAGTGAGCCAAGTAAGATATGAGCAAAGGTGGAAAATAACATGTGCATGGCCTAAAACACACCTTTTCATAGACTCTTATTTTTTGATGACGCTGGTTGCAAACGCTCAGGATTCAGTAAGACTGCAGTTGAAAAGTTGCCAATGTTCATGCAACTTTTGGTTGTCAACTTGACTCCGGCAGTCACAAATAAGTGAGACGTTACCCTGACAGTTTATAGAATAATAAGAATACAGTTTTGTTTTTTCTCCTAAAGTAACCTCCCATTTGTAACCAACTGATTATTTACAGTTCTAAAAAGTAGATTAAGGGTCTTTCCATTCTGGTGTTCTGCTGAAAAAAAGCACCTCTGTCCTGAAAGGAACCCTTAATGTGGGAAGCACATTGACTAAAGGGAATAATGCCACGTGTTTTAATGTTTCATGTGTCTGCCTTCTTCTCAACTCGGTATGTTCAGCTGTAGCTGATGATGGTTGTTTAAAAGTTGGCAAAGATCAATCTAATGTTTCGGCTTATGTCTTACAATGATGCAACACTTTGGATCTGGTTTGTATCTAGAGCTGATGACCTCTTGAACAACACCACTGTGAATACAAAATATGCTGACAAGAAGGTTTAAAGTTTCCATAAAGAAAAAAATAAAGGAAAAAAAACATTGACTTTTTGAGATGAGGATTTGGTTAAAAGAGGAGAATGAGTTTGAGTGACCTAATCTCTTGTTTGGCACGTGATTAAAATATCTAAAGACAGAAAACTTGTGTTCCAAGCTCATTTTCTAACAGATTTCCAATTATGGACACTTAAGTTGAGTCAAAAACACAAAAGAATTGCAAAAATGTTCTTGTATTTTGAGCAATCTGCAGCAGAAAAATAATCATAGCCAAACTGACCGGTCTTCTCATGAGGACTACGGTATTTTCTTTTGTGGATGAATATGAATCTCTTCAACCAATATGCACGATTTCTGTGACATAAAGGTCCTCGCAAAAATCAAATCAGATGAGCGTGTTCGTGTCGCGGCTTCGCACACACAATCGGCTTCAAGACATCCTGTTTGTTTTGGGCTGGACTGCATCACAGCTGATCTGGGTTCGGTTTTCCACATTTATTTCACACGAAACAGCCACGTGAGATCCCGAGTGGCACTTTTACAGCAACACGAGTTTCCAGAGGCGTCCCCATCATGCACAACACTTTGTTTTATATATAAATCAGAGGGCGTTGGAGGGTGTTTGAATATAAAATGAGCGCTTCAGCCAGCAGACAATGCACAAAGGTTGATTGCTATGCAGAGTAATATCCTCTTTGTGACAGTGAATGAAGGTCTGTGGGGAATTAGTTTGCCGGGTATCCGCTATGAAACTTGCAATTCAGTGAACCTCTCTCTCTCTCTCCGCATGAAGAGCCACTGAAGTCGCACAAAGGACCGGCTCCAAATTAGGAGCACAAAGGCGCTTCTGTGGGAGCTTCAGAGTGAATTAATGAGCATTGATACACTTTCTCACAGCGTTCCCCCAGAGCCTCAGCTGCACCGTGACAAACAGAGCAATCAAACCAATACAACGCTGACGGGGTCCAATTAAAACAGCTCAAAATGACAGAATGAAAATATTAAATACGATTAAAATAGCATTTTGTTTGTGTGTCACCTGCCACATTGAATATGAAAGTTGTAAACAATAATCTTGTGCAATCTATTAGTGCTCAGAGTATGTGTTGGAGAGGACTTCTGGTTACAACCACATCAAAGTTGAACTCAATAGCTGTAAAAATGACAGATTTATAGATATTTATGTGTCTAAGGTTGATTAGCCGTGGCAGCCATCTTGAATTAATAATCATAACTAATCATGACTTCTTGAGAGTTTCATTAAGTGGTTTGTGTGATATTTTGCTAACAGTTGGGGTTGACATCGTCTTTGTGTTTATAGTATCAAACAGAGATTACTCTCGGCTACTAACAAATCAAAATGTAGCTCAACATCAGTAAAATTAACTGAGTTATAGTTACGTTTGTACTTTTTAAGGTGGATTACCAGCACCGGACCACTTGAATCCAGCCAACCCCAAAAGTGAAACAGCTGTAAAAGAACATCCAGTGATTACTTTTTGAGAGTTTCAATAAAATTCATCCAGTGGGCCATTATAGCTATTTTGCAAACGACAAAATTATAACTGCAAGTTTTACAGTCTCATACTGCAGGAATGGTTCAACCATGCAGATATAATTTAACATGAATAAAATACCTTCATGATGATATTTTTTCTATGCATTTGTAACTTTTTATTCAGTTTGCATGTCCACATGAAGTCATTTAAAGATGTCAGCCTCTCAGCTCTTCATTGCTTTTGTATGGAGTTAAGAGCATGTTGATAATATTCGTTCTTAAAATTAAAATTAAACAGAAAATAAGTATCCCCTTCCTCCCCAGTATCTGTCACGTGATCACTCAGTTCTAATCCCAATCAATGGCTGTTGATGCACCAGGCGTGGGGCTCCCTGTCCTCCTGCAGGGAGACAGCTGACCTGGGTGTATTAACACCTCCACAGACCTGCTCAGAGGTGACTGGAGGAGTCTCCATAATCTCTGCCTAATCCCGTTCCTCCAGCAGCTTCAGCTGCTCCTGGAATCAGGTCAACCTTCTGCGCAACTTGTGGACAAACTTGGCTCCAGTGAAACGCAACAGGCGAGATGAAAACAACTAGAGGCGTTTTGGACCAGGCTGTCTTCAGGACAACTCTAAATCCATCTGGCTGATTGTGCGGGTTGATGTGAGGAAGACTTACCCATGACGTCGAACAGTTTCCCCAAAAGTGCACGAAAGTAAAAATGAAAGTTGCGCCCCAGCTGCACCAGACGCGGCGTCCCCGGGATGAACACGCTGCTGACTGCGGGGCTGCGCGCGGAACCACTGAGAGGCTGCGTGGTGACGTCATCGCACCGGGAGGGAGGACGTCGGCCTCTCCCCCCTCCATATCGTCCAGCAAACATGCTGTCACACATAAACACCATGTTTTTATAATGTTTCAGCAGACTCAAAAACGTCTTAAAGTGACGTTTTGTGGAAATGTTTATAAGCAATAAATAGTTTACCTGTTGCAGGTAACTTTCAGAATTACCTCCGTTTGGACAGCGCAAATAACACAGTGACAATCACTGGTGTTCAAGTTTATTTTTAAAGACCGTGTAAAGTGAATTTCAATATTTTCTTCAATAAACATTATAAATGTCATAATTGTAATCTTGTAAATGAGTAAAAAGTCTCAAAATTGTAGTTCAATTAATTTTGGAGTTATAGATCAAACTTTGTTTAAAGGGGACCACACATGCAAAATGCACTTTTTGATGTTTTTTTACTAAACTTTGGGTATTTACTTCATAAAAAAACAGTCCTTGTGCCAAAAAAATGCACCCAGTGGTTTATTTACTCTAAGTAGATTTATTTGTCTGTGATATAAACGGTCAGGTTCTCACTTCCTGCGGTTTGTTACGTCACAAACCGCAGCCAATCACCTCAAACCTGACCAGCCCCTCACCTAGCAACCCCTGGTTAGGTCCAGCCCCTCACCTAGCAACCCCTAGTTAGGCTCAACCCACTTCTGTATGAAACACATGACGGTTGTTTTTCATGATTTCATCTCATCTTTTGTTTATATGTTCTTAATTTCATGTGTACAGCACTTTGTTGCAGCTGCGGTTTTTTTAAATGGCTTTATAAATAAAGTATAAGTGTTATTTTTATGTTTTAGTTCAATTTTTAGTGTATTTGCGATCGCTCACAACGCGCAGCCGGCAAAAATTAAACGAGCAGACCCCCGTCGTAGGGACCGGCGTCAACGGGACCATCTTCTGGCACGATGGAGCGGAGCTTCAAGTGTACAGCCTCGTTGCAGCCTGGCAGAAGCCTCGCAGCAGCGAGGACCTTCTCCTTACGGATTAATTTAAGGGAGACACTTGTTGAACTTTGTGTTGTCTTGACTGGAACAGCGATAACTCCCAAAATCTCCGCGTGAACGAGCGGAGCTGGCGAACACCGGAAGAGGAACAAGCTAACATTAGCATCGGATTCGGGTGGTCTCATGCTAAAAGGAGCAGCAAATTGCGGCGCGCTCAGACGGGTTTCGGTAAGTTATCTTAAGCTAACACTAACAGTAAGTCAAATGAGTAATAAAAAAAGAGCTAATTTTAAAACAACAACACATTATACAGATACTGGCTGTTACAGAGGGCGTAAACAGATCGTTGAAGGGCGTGGACTTCAGAACTTCAATCAGAACCAGTCGTTCAAAACGAAAGTTAAAAATGGCAGAATTAAAAAGGGTATAATTGATTATCTAAGAATTATTTTGTGTATTAAATTGAATGAACACTGTTTTTTAACCCCAAAGAAATACCATAAACATTTTAAAAACATATATGTGGTCCCCTTTAAAGTGCGACTAAACCAAAAATTAACTTTTTTTAGCTGATAAACTCCCTAGAATGTGTTTAAAATGTTATCTAGCACTATGGCTGTGTTTATTCTCACATAATTGTGCATATCTGTGTAAATTGGCAATATTTGGCAATATTTGGTCTAAAAATGTGTTTACGGTAGTTCTATGGGTTGAACTGGTGGATTACACCTTAATTTTCTTATTTGTGCAAACGCTCATGTGTGACATGTCTGCTCATGTGTGATGTCACACAGGTGGTTCAAGCAGAGCCAATCCCCTGCAGAGATGAGAAGTGCATACCTTATATGGAAGTGCTGCATTTCACTCCTGACAAGCGGTTTTATTTTTCTTTTCATTTTTTTAGGCCTTTGGTTTTGGATGGAATGGGTGGAATAGATAAATACATCTACATGTTTATTCTTTGTTGTTGCTTGGTGTATGTTGTTGGCTAGAGGTTTAATTTGTTTTAGGTTGTTGCAGGTGGAGGCGTGAACAAAAGCACAACTCTACCTCCACCCCTCCTTGTCTCTCGACACGCCCATTTTCAGGGAGATTTTGGAAGGAGGAGTTACCGATCCACAGGGTGTGGAGTTGCTCTTTAAAGATATGTCTGTTTCAGGATTTTTTAGGCGTGGTTTAAATGTGACCGCATTTTGTCACGCGGTCTAAAGCCCCACCCCCTGCAGCTCCAGCCGTATAAATTAGTTATTTGCATCGGTGGAGCCGTTCACTCGCGAATCGCAGATAGCATCAGATAGCAATAGCATAGATATTTTGTTCATTGTTAGCTAGCTAATCAATTATGCCTCGTTCCTGCATCTTCCCTGGATGTCGCAATGGTCAGGGCACCCGCTACCGACCGTCTCCCTCCAGGACTCTCAGCCTCCGGACACCGCCGCCGCCTTTCCTGCACCTGACGGCGGGATAATGTCGCGTCCAAACTTAGTAAGTTGCCGTTTGTGCTTATTATTTTAAATAATCTAAGTGTTGACCATTTAGTGCACAGTAACTACCGAATGTAATAAATGTACAAATCATAACGTGTTTTTATACCGCGTGGTTTTATACCGAGTCTCTGTAATAGGTGTTTCTTTTCTTTCTTTCTTTCTTTTTTCTTCTTTTTTTATTGCTAAGCCTGTGCCCTACAAGTTCACAAGCTCCTTTTTTGCTAAGAAAATGCGACAGGTCCATTGCATACTTAGTTATCAACGTGATTACTCTTTATTTTAATCACCAACACAGACCCCGCATGCGATGTGACCGGGTCGGACCGGGTGCAGCGAGTCCGCTCATCTTCTAAAATAGCGCTTATTATTAAACACATAACAGCGGAGTTATGAATTATAGTTGTGTCCTCAACTTTAAAAACAAAACCAGAGTTGTTAGTGCACTAAAAACAGCGTAACTCTTGGAAAAATGAGCTGCTGTTACAGCCAGAACTCAGATAAAAACAGAGCAGGTTTACTGGATCTCTGCTGCACCTGTCTGCCTCTCCACACACAGCTCAGCTCAGGGGGCAGGACACGGGCGCAGTACTGCGCTGAAACCACGCCCACGCGCTGACACGCCCCCAGCGTTTCAGACCAGGGCACAATTATGTTTTTTCATTATTTTTGAGACTTAATTTTATAAGGTAAACAATGTTTTTAATCAGTCAGATTTATATGGGTGATTAATAACACATATTTATGCCGTGTGACAAACTCAAAACACACATTTACCATACCATACCATACCATTTTATTTATAAAGCACTTTCAACAGGAACAAGTCCACACCAAAGGGCTGAACAAACAAACACGCAACAGGCAACACAGACAATGAAGTACAACACGAAAAACATAAAAACATTGCAGATCATAAATCAAACGATCCAATATAAATCAGCTTAATTAAATTTAATTTTACTTCACACGGTCTTTAAGGCTGTCAATGTACATTCAACCTTTATTTATGTAGGTTAATCCCATTGAGCCTCGAGGCTCATTTACAAGAGAGCCCTGATTTATTTAACAAAGAGTGATGCTATTAATCTTATAATTCACATCTCTGTTTTAATGTTGTATTATTTTACTTGTGATGTTCTGATTATTTATATGATTGTTTTTATTGTTTTGTGTTTTGTTTTGTATAGCACTTCGGATGGCTGATGCTGTATTTTTAAGTGCTTTATAAATAAACTGGTATGGTATGGTAATCTAGAAAGATTAACTTGTTAATATTGCATATTGCATATTAATCCATTACAATACCGATTTTGTTTTATAAGCGACACTGTCAGGTGTTATAAGGTCACAATGCATATATGCATTTATTGAAAAACATAACCTTGAACAATATCTCAGAAACAATACAAACTTGTTTTAACTGGCCATGTAGTGCTCTGAAATATAAATGAAGTTCAGACAATTGTTGTTAAAACTAGTAAAAATTAGTAAAATCGGTTTCTCGTGCAAGTATCGGTCGATTTCCAACTTCCCAAAATTAAGGAAATCGGGACCGACAAATTTATCGGTGCACCCCTATAAATTAATGTTTAAACAAAATGACTTTTATAAACCTTGCTGAGTATGAAAACCTGGACAACTGCTTGGTTTGAGACAATAAAACGTTTAATAAAACATTTTCTTCA
>JBBPBX010000967.1:74888-94628 GCA_038048925.1 Garcialebias charrua | reverse complement strand
ACCCCCTACCTACGACTCCATCGACCTACGGCGGCCCGGACCTACGAACGTATCATATTTAATAAAAATATGACATTACTGTATTAAAAAAAATAAAAATAATATTTTTTTTTTTGTTTAAATGTTCTTAATTTCATGTGTACAGCACTTTGTTGCAGCTGTGGTTGTTTTAAAGGCTTTATAAATAATAATTATGATAAAAATGATCATTTCTGATCATTTTTGTCATGATTGCGCAATAATTGTGCAACTTCCGGTCATAACAGGAAGAAGGTCACCATTCTACATGGTTACAAGTTAAAGCAGAACACCGGACGCCATCTTAGGTTAGTCACGGCTGCAGGCAGCCAGCTTTGGAGAAGACTGGTGAAGACTGGTTGATCAAGATCGCCTCATATGGATTAATTACTATCTGGAATCGCTCTGTGAGCTCTGTGGACGTCTCAGACTGGAGCAGCAGCTGCAGATTGATCGCCGATAGCGCCGCACCGTCCCTCCAACACCAGCTCATGGCCTGGCTAGCAGAAGCTAACACAGGCCTCGAGCAGCTCCCGTGGTTTGCTCGCCGGCCGCCCGACAACAACTACAACGCATGGCAACCTAAGATGTCGGCTTTGACCATCTCAAAGTAAGAAAATATATTTTTATTTATTCTGTAAATGTGAATAGCAATGTTTAACATTACAGTACACTACTGTACATGCTTAAATGTGTGCGCGGCGCTCCGTTAGCGGTATTTCCGCGAGCTGCGAACGGAATAACGACCTACGAACGGGACGCTATTTTCACCCCCCACCTACGGCAGAATCGAGCTGCGAACCGTTCTTAGGTCCCTAAATCGTTCGTACCTTGGGGGTTCCCTGTATATATATATATATATAAATCAGTAGAAGTGTGTGGGATAGATAGGTTGATTTAAAGTAATGAAATTACATTTCTGTGTTCATAACACCAGCATTTTGTGTTTTTCATACAAAATATAAAAATTTATGTGAAGATATTTCTCCTAAGTGTGTGTGTGTGTTTGTGTGTGTACTGTTGTGCTCCTAATTAAAAATAAGTGTTGAGAAACGGCAAATGAAGCAACCCTGCAGCATCTTATTGCAACAACAAACTCTGAGGAGGCTCTAAACCAGCATAACCACCACCATGGTTAGAAAGCAGTGAGGAAAATGGCAGACAGCAGGAATGAGCTCAAAATGGGAGGCAAACTTGGCTGCAGATCAGATGCTGGGAGAAAGTTGGACTTTTATGGTCTGAGGGTGTTCTTTAATCCGATTTATCCTGCAGAACAACATGGGATTAAAAAGACTTCCTGTTCAAATGCTTTGGTACTTTAATATGTTTAATCTCAACTTTTAGAATTCATGAATATTGACCATTTGAAACCAAAGAAACATGAAGATCTTTTTTAGCAATTTTTTAAAATCATGATCTAATTTGAATTAAAATGTTCTCACTGACCCGAGCTGAAGAACAAAATAATGACATGAAACTTCACACAAACTGAGAACCAAGAATTAGTTGCAGTGGAAGGTATTGGTTGTGAAATATCTCATATTTACCAGAAAATCATTCAAAACGATCATAAGGACAAATCAAAATCCTACAAGAAATACAAAATGGTCCGTGTGAGAAAGAAAGAGACCAAAAAGAAACATAGAACAAGGTTTATTCACAGTTACCATGTTTTGTGCTGTGTAACACTCAACACTTGCTCTTCTCAAGGGTGGATGTCTCCTCTCGGTCTCCGCTTTGCTTTTGCTTTGTCTTGTCTGTGAAGCTGTCTGAGAGCCTCTCTTATACAAAATCTTCCGAATCATAACTATGGACTTCAATTTGGTCAGTTGGTCCCTCAACACAACTGATAACATTTCTTCAAAAAGAAGACAGGCTGTAGGCGAGCCGATTTGCCCTGTTGGCATGCACACAGCTGGATATCTCATCGACTTGGAAGACTTGATGATGTGTCTATCTCTGCTGTCATCTGTGGATCTTAAGGACGCATATTTAATTGGATTTATGATAACTGGTTCCTGCTTTTTGGATTTGGCTGGTTCCTGGTCTATCAACACACAAGGAAGACGTCAGCAGCAAATCTGGACCTGGGGCCTCATGTATCAAAAACCTGCGTGGATTTCCTACTGAAAAGTGACGTACGGTGAAATCCAGAAAAGTGTCTACGCACAAAAAGATCCAGATTTATCAAACTGTGCGTACACCGGTATCCACGCACATTCCTTTTGTACATCACAATTGACGTGGAACTGAGCGCACGTGAGACACCTCCCCTGACACGCCTACATTTACATATGTTAAACAGATGCAAATTACTTCCTGCATGTGTGAAGGACATGTTTGTTTGATCCCTGCGCGATCAGAAATGATTTCTAGATTCGGGAAAATAATGAATTTAATATAATATGAGTGAGGACAAACATCCTAAGTAAGAATAGTAATAAAATGTGTTCATCATGCAAAGAACGAGTGATTGTGTGTCGGTATTTGTGTGCGCGCGCACCCTGCTGTGGTGCGCGAACCGGCTCATTCATTCATTCTGTGTGGAAATATTAACTTTGCGCACGAGTTTATTACCATTATTACTGTAAACACAGAGGAACTTACTTGGATGTTTGCTAGAACATAGATCTTTGTTTATGTAGATGATGTGAAGAAACGAGTCTGTGCGTCTTGGTGGAGACATTTCATGACATCACGTGATGTTGGCGTCTCCAGACGCTGCGCCCTCCGCAGCCCTGTGCGCAGTCTGTCTGTGAAGCTTTTACTCTCCTACAAGTTATATAAGGTGTACTTTCACGTGTCATTTTGGAGAAATCTACAATAAACGCAGATAATGAAACACCTCCAGCTGCCGTGTCGACACCGGTGAGGGTGCGCGCGCGCTCCAAGCGCGACCACTCAGCC
Organism: Garcialebias charrua; assembly: GCA_038048925.1. Lineage (NCBI taxonomy): Eukaryota > Metazoa > Chordata > Actinopteri > Cyprinodontiformes > Rivulidae > Garcialebias > Garcialebias charrua. Next base: position 91,703 of record JBBPBX010000967.1, on the reverse strand, counting down.
TTTGGAATCATATGGATGAGACATTCCATTGGACATGATCCGGCTTTGTGTGGACTGGACTGCACAGTCCCGATCGACCTGCAGCTCCCTCTGTGGAACAGTTTGACCGCTGCTTCTGTATGCACGCGTGATGCACGGCTCCCCAGAGCGCAGCAGCAGTGCCAAACTGAAAAATGATTATTTCTGAAAACGGCTGATAAGCCATATCCTAGATCAGAAAATTATATCTGTTTCTAAATAAATGCTCTGCGTGTTACACTATTTATTATCTCCAGTAAGGCTGAATGAATCCGTTCCTGTTAAATTTATTTTTGGCACAACTTTGCGCGTCCTTTATTTCACTGCGTCATGTGGATGTAATACTTGTTAATCGTGTGTTTGGAGGGAATATTAATCATTTTCACATCATGAACAGTTAATAATAATAATAATAATAATAATAATAATAATAATAATGAATTCAATTTATAACGCACTTTTCATTAATGGAAATCTCAAAGTGCTACAAGGTGCAACATATTTGAATGTCAATAAGACAAATAATAAAACAATTAAAATCAACAACAGTATCAGCTAAGATCAAAAGTAGAATCATGAGGAGTAAAGTATGCTCGGTTGAAAAGAAAGGTCTTCAAGCCGCTCTTAAAGTCAACCACAGACTGTGGGGCTTCAGTTTCTCTGAAACACCTGTAAGTGTCGCCAAAGGAACAAGAACCACAGAAACGTGCGTACGCCTGCTCGGGAGCTTGCGTGGATATGTACCTGGATGCGCATATATTCACGTTCAGTTCAGTTTTGATACATACGGGGTTTTGCGTGGAAAGTGACGTGCGCAATGTTTTTGTGCGCACGCACGGTTGATACATGAGGCCCCTGGTCAGGCTGCCTGCCTTACATGATGGCTTGGTTCATGTCTCGAGAACCCAGACTTTTGGCTGAATGGATTAGATCTTAGGGATTCTCTCAGGCACGTTCCATTGGTGTGGTCATTTTAATTTGGACATTTCGGAAGCGAGTGGACCGACACAGACTGAAGGTAGATGTCAATAAAGTTCTACCTGTCCCCAAAACAATCGTCTTTATCTGAAATTCGGCTCCCCGAATGGCCTTGACAGACCGTCTTATCTCAACACGCCTGCAGAAGTTTTGTAAACTTGACGCTCACACCCTCCTACTGAGGAATTCCACGGACTTTTCATATGCGCCCAGCTGAATAAACATTCTGTCATCATTTCAGGACTCTGGATTCGCCTCTAGCCATCCTTGGCAGCTCCCGCCCCCTCCCCCCCATGAGTGTGCACAGATCTCCAGAGGTAACTACTGTATATTTATTTATTTATTTTATTCATTTTATAAAAAATAAATACCGGTACACAACAATCACATGTATCTTATAAAAATAAAATATAAAATGAAAGGCAGCAGAAAGAAGAAAAAATCTTATTATATATGCCCCTTTTCAAAACAATCAATTCAAACAATAATTTTCTGTAAGTAACAAAACAAAATGAATAACTCATCTCAATTTTCCAATTCCAACACATTACACATTAAACTACTTCATATATACTGTATTTCTTCAACAATTCCCTTTTGATCATTTTCTTAAACACAAACATTGACATTGCTTTTTTTCACATCACACTCCAAGTCATTCCACAATCCAACTCCCTGGACTGAGGTAGACCGTCCCTTTAAAGGTATTGTGCCATGATGTTGGAAATTTGCATATTTGTCGCAACATATATATCTTATATCATTCAGCTATGTTCGTTTTTGAAAAATAAATTATAAATACTGTATATTAAAATTTCATTACAAGTTATGGTAATTTTTTCGCTGTGATACGTCACTGGAAATCCGAGAATTTCCGCATACGTCATCAGTGACGTGACAACGGGAAAGGCACTGCTCCAACGCGCATGTAAATAATAATGGCAGCATGTCGAATCAGACGAGTGTAGCATTTCTAGTGTTGATCGTCCAAAGCTCTCATTAATAAACGCTCCCTGAATAAATAAACTTACTGATGTTACTTGATTGTGCAGACATCGTTTAAAAATACACAACAAGCAACGTGTGTGTGCTACCGAATTTCTGTCGGCTAGTTTGTTAGCAGCGAACAAACACAACTTATTGTTAGCACTTGAATGTATTGAAGCAATCGAAGGGTTATTATAATAATAATAATAATAATAATAATGTCTATTCCTGTCATCTGCGTATGTTTCCCATACACAGACGAAATTCGTCTCTGCATTTAACCCAACCACCTACCAGGTGGTGCAGTGAGCAGCCCGAAAGCGCCCGGGGAGCTGGAGAAATAGGTGTGCACTCATAGACACCCCAAGCTGGGTATTATTCATCCAATACAGTTATTGGACACTCGATCAATGGAAAAGTGATTTAGACACGGTTTATTTCATACACAGTAGCTAAGTGAGGATAGCTTTTCCTGTGGTCCTTTGTTCTTGGGCTAAGCTAACAGTGAGGCCCGATCGCGTTTTAAATTGATAATTTTAAGACAGTAAATCATCCAAAACTCTCATTAATAAACCCTCCAAGAATAAAAAAACATACTGATGTTACCTGATCGCGCATAATTTAAAAATACATTACTAGCAACGTGTGTATGCTACCGAATTTCTGTCGGCTAGTTTGTTAGCAGCGAACAAACACAACTTATTGTTAGCACTTGAATGCATTGAAACAATCGAAGGGTTATTATTCATCCAATACAGTTATTGGACGCTCGATCAATGGAAAAATGATTTAGACACGTTTTATTTCATACACAGTAAGTGAGGATAGCGTCTCCTGTGGTTCTTTGTTCGTGGGCTAAGCTAACAGCGAGGCCCGATCGCGTTTGAGATTTATCATTTTAAGACAGTAAATTATCCAAAACTCTCATTAATAAACCCTCCATGAATAAAAAACATACTGATGTTACCTGATTGCGCAGACATAATTTAAAAATACATTACTAGCAACGTGTGTGTGCTACCGAATTTCTGTCGGCTAGTTTGTTAGCATCGAACATAAAGAATCTGCCGTGATAATTGGCTTTATACACTCACAGTGTATAAAGTAAAACAACATGAACTCATGTAAAATATATAGTTTATCATCTAAAACACTACACACCTCCGATTATGTTTACACAAAGACTTACTCGTTTTCTTGTGAGTTTTCCGACTGTAGCTGCTCGGCGTTGTTTAGATGTGGTAGCTGTGGCACTTTCTTATGTAGATTTTATTTTAAAAATAGTAGGAATAGCATCCGGTTTTAAAAGTCTTCTCCATCTTACTGGTAATCCTAAAGATTCTTGTAAACCAGGTGTTTCCTGAAAACAATCGGCAGTAAAATGGTCGCTGCAGACATACGATTCTTTAGTAGGACACCATCGGTCCCTCGTTCTCTGTATTTCCATTCTTGGCAAAGTTTCTCATCTTTTGGGAATTTGTGAATGCTCACTTGTTCACTAGTAGCGATATTAGAACACCCAAATGCGCTACAACGTGATGACATTTTTCAAGTTACACACCAAAAAAAGAGGCGATCTTTCAGACAATGAATCTGTATGGCAAGCAGTTACCACACCAAACAAACGGGCAAAAAACTGCCTTCTGCCCGTTGTCACGTCACTGATGATGACGTATGCGGAAATTCTCGGATTTCCAGTGACTTTACACAGCAAAAAAAATTACCATGACCTGGAATGCAATTTTAATATATTTATAATTTATTTTGCAAAAACGAACATAGCTGAATGATATAAGATATATATGTTGTGACAGATATGCAAATTTCCAACATCATGTCACAATACCTTTAAACTAGTTCTATATTGTGTCTTTACAAATACATCAGTTCCCTTTAAACGGTAACAACTTGATCTTTTAACTAAATGCATCTGAATATTTAAAGGTAGTGTGTTGTTCTGAGCTTTATACATCACCATTAAATATTGGAATCTACCAAATCATGGAACTTCAGTACCGGTAATTTCAATTTAAAAAATAATACACTAGATGGATGACAGTAATGTTTTCTTGTAATAATTCTTACAGCTCTTTTCTGTAAAATAAAAATAGGTTTTGTAATAGTTTTACATGCTTTTCCCCAAACATCAATACAATAAATTAAATGTGGAACAATGATTGTGTTATACAACAAATACAATGCTTTGTCATTCAATAGGTCCTTGATTTTATATAGTACAGCAATGGATTTAGATATTTTCATTTTTACAGAATCTACCGGTACAGTATATGATTTTTCCAAGTTATTTTGGCATCAATGGCAACACCCAAGAACTTGACCTCACTTACTCTACAGATCTCACCACCCTCAATTATAAATGAAACATCTGCAGTTTTCTTTTTATTACTAAATATCATATAATAAGTTTTGTCTAGATTAAATGATAATTTATTTAGTTTAAACCAAGTCGGTATTTTGACAAACCCCGTTTTGAACTGAGTGATTCTATCTGAACTCTGCAGTTCCTCTAAGGGTCACTGACATGCTCACCGCCTTTGAGTCCCCTCCACCGCCCTCGGCGTAATGTCGGCGTCATTATGTGCGTGTGCAAGATTTTTTTCATTACAACATATTTCACCTTCAAGCAGAGGTCAAAAATGTGTTAGGAATTTTTTTTTGTCTCCAAACCCTATGTGTCATTTTTCAGCACTTTTATTGTCTTGTCTGTCTAACAGGTCTCACTTGTAAATGAGTCTTTGAGGCTCAATGTGACTTATCTGTTTAAATAAAGGTTGAATGAGTAAGTCACAGCCTTTTGCATAACTTAGCGTACCCTGTGACTTATACAGCTAAGCAAAGTATTTATGTATTTTTCCCTACATTTATAACCCAATTTTTGGCTGAGATCTGACGATTTCATTCATTCTGACATGGAAAATATTGAACACTACCACTTTCAGCCACTAGAGGGCGCCCAACTTTTATGATGAGCCAAGTGTCTAATAGGCAAAAGTGGCTATTAATGAGACACTTTGCTTGCCATACAAAGCCACCTTCATCTCACTCCAGAACTCCTGGAGCAAACTTCAAATCAGCTGCATTTCGCCGCGCTGCACAGGTGAAATGCAGTTGATTTGACCGTAAAAGTGCATTCATTAAGGAAAAGTTCTGAGACACACCTTTGCTATAATTTCGAGCAAACAAATAATTGTTTTTAAGTGTTAATCGTGTTGAATTCTTGTTAAAGTCCTCCTGTGCATGCTCCCACGGCTGCCAAAATGGTAGCCAATCGATTTTTGGCACAACACCGGCCCACACAGCAGTGATGTGTAACAAACAACGACGCGTCAGCGGTGACGCGTCATAGATGCGACTTGTACGGCGAAGTGATGCATTTATGTTTTTTCCACTTTATTAGCTCCCCGGGCGCTTTCTATGGCTGCTCACTGCACCACCTGGTAGGTGGTTGGGTTAAATGCAGAGACGAATTTCGTCTGTGTATGGGAAACATATGCAGATGACAGGAAAATACATTATTATTATTTGGACAGATACGACTTATACAGTGGTGCAACGTGCATGGCAGCAAGTATGGTACTACTGTACAAAGAGACAACAAATGACCCAGATTGGTCAAAAAATGACTTAAATGAGGGTAAAAAATACATACACATGTGATAAATGAATACACATGTGATAATTGAACATGATAACATATCTGAAAGACAAAAGTTAAGTATATCAAGTTCAGATTAAAGACATTTGCATGAAGAGCCATATCAAAACTCTTGACTCTGCCATCAAATACAGTAGATTATGAATATGCTGTTAGATTATTGAAGCTCTGCCTCAGTGTTGATGTTCTCTGTTGCAGTGATCCCATCCACAGGTTGTAAATGTGAGCAGACAGCTGTTTTGGGGACAGGTGACGTCTATACGACGTCTTTTTCAGGTCATTTCTGGACGTCGAAATCAGGTCCCTGGAAGGTCGAAAACGTTACGCCAGATGACGTCTTTTCCCCGACGTCTAAAAGACGTCTTTTCCCCGACGTTTAAAAGACGTCTTTTTTCCGACGTCCAACAGACGTCTATATTCCTGACGTCTAAAAGGCGTCTACATTAGACGTCTATATTCCTGACGTCTAAAAGGCGTCTACATTAGACGTCTATCTGACGTCAATAACTTACTGTATTTAGCTTATTCTAATTAGGCTATTATATTTAACTTATTTTAGTCACTTTACATGCTGCTTGTCAAAATCATGCTATGCATATAAAAAGTATAATGAATCTACTTTAAAATTGCGTTGAGGCAAACAAATCTAGGGAAATACTTTGACCATCCGCAGCTTTAAAATCCTACAAACAGTTGGATTAAGTTTTACAAATCACTCCATAAATTTTACCTTTATCCTGTTTATTTGACACAATTTAAAGGAACAGCATAACACATAAAATTGAGAATTCCACCTTTGGTAACTTAAAAAAAAAGCTTTACATTACGGAACTTATCAACTGGTGGCAACACAAAATACACAAACAAATCTATAAAAGTACACAGCTCACTTGGGTCTGTACTTCACATAATTTTTTTTTTTAAATGCCTTCATTCTTTGGCCGTACTTCACATATTATTTTTTTTTTAAATGCCTTCATTCTTTGGCCGTACTTAACATAAACAATAATAATTTTTTAACATGCCTTCATTTTTGGTCTGTACTTAACAATTTTTTTTTTAACATGCCTTCATTTTTCTTTTTGATATAGCAGGCAGTAACAAGAGAAATAAAAAAAGCTGTATAAAATTACAGTCCCCTCACCACAAAAATAATCTGTACAAAGTGTGCTGGTCATAATATTTTAAATAAGTTGTTTTATTTCAGGAATTCCATTCAAAAAGTGAAACATTCATTACACACAGACTGATATATTTCAAATGTTTATTTATTTTAATGTTGATGATTAAAACTGACAACCAATGACAACCCTAAATTCAGTATCTCAGAAAATTAGACTACTACTTGAGCTCAATAAAAATAAAGTATTTTTATAAATGTTGGCCAACTGAGATGTATGAACATGAAATGTACAATATGTACATCTTTCAATAGTTGGGGCTAAGGACCATGCTACCATGTTAATACTTTTCAGTTGGCCAACATCTATAAAAATCATTTTTTAATTGATCTCAAGTAATGTAATTTACTTATAATGAATTTGGAGTTTTCATTAGTTGTCAGTTATAATCATCAGCATTAAGATTATTTTTAAATATATCAGTCTGTGTGAATGAATATACAGTAATACTGTATAGAAGTTTTACTTTTTGAATGGAATTACTGAAATAAATAACTTTTTCACAATATTCTAATTTTATGCCCAGCACCTATTTGCATCTCCCCCCCAAAAAAGTGTTCCTCAGTTCTGTGTGAGCCCGTATCCTCCACTTCTATGTGGCACGTTTTAAATGTCCTGTGTGACCCTATGTCCTCCACCTCTTTGTGGTGCATTAAATGTCCAGTGTCCACTTCTTTGTGGTGCATTAAATGTCCAGTGTCCACTTCTTTGTGGTGCATTAAATGTCCAGTGTCCACTTCTTCGTGGTGCATTAAATGTCCAGTGTCCACTTCTTCGTGGTGCATTAAATGTACAGTGTGAAAGCCCCACCTCCACTTCTTTGTGGCACATTTTTTCATTCAACCTTTATTTATACAGGCTAGCCTCGTTGAGCCACGGGGACTCATTTACAAGAGAGACCTGTCTCACTCACACCCAAGGTCATAGAGTCCCCATCAGTCTAACATGCATGTTTTTGGACTGTTGGAGGAAACTGGAGCCCCCGGAGAAAACCCACGCATGCACGGAGAGAACATGCAAACTTCACCCAGAAAGGTCCCCGGACCGGGATTTGAACCGGGGACCTGCTCGCTGAGAGGCAGCAGCTCTACCAGTTGTGTTAATTGTCCAGTGTGAGCCCATGTCCTCCTTTGCATGTTTTAAATGCTCTGCAGCATGAGTCCTTATAAAATCCTGTTGCTGCAGAATCTCCATTCATGATTCCATCTGCATTTGCAAAAAAACAAACAAAAACAAAAAGTAATTAGCAATATGCAAAGGCAATCTGGAAAATGCAGTGTCTTGCTGGGATCTCCCTGATTAATAAATAAATAAAAACATCCATCCCAGCAAATGTTGATAGGTGGCTTTGAGTTTTTGCCAATCACTTAGAACACTAGTTAACACACTAACACACATTTTTATTTATTAACCTTTATTTAAGCAGGCAAATCCCATAGAGATCACAGATCTCTTTTTCAAGGGAGGCCTGGACCTGAAGGCAGAACATGCATGTTTTGGATCTGTTGCAGGAAACCGGAGTACTCGGATAAAACCCACGCAAGCACGAGAAGAACATGCAAACTCCACACAGAAACACTCCAGGTCCAACCGGGGATTGAACCCAGGACCTTCTTGATGTGAGACAATAGTGCTGCTAACCACTGAGACGTCGTGCTGCCAAATTTGAGCACATCAGTTAAAAAATTGCTGCAAAACGCACTCAAGTTGCCAAACATTTTCATATCTATTGGGTGCCATTAGCAAAGTTACAAAAATCAACAGCAATATTTTAGTTTAGAGAAAACATTTTTTTCCAGTCATATTTTAACCATGTTCACATCGTTCTAAATTAAATATTTAATTTGATAGCTAAATATTTAGTTTACAAAACTAAATACTGAACTTGCAAGTAAAATATTTAGTTCAGATGGTTAGTGGGTGGGTGAGCGTGTGTTGATACATACCTATCAAGAAATTTGTAGACAAAGTCCTTGGTATGCTTTCCTCCAATTCTGGAAATCTGCAGAACCTGTTGGAATAAATCCATGATACAGTTCACTGACACTTCCAAGTGTTTGGTTGTACGGTACTGCGTTATGCTCGGCTTTCCTCCAGACTTGTAAAACCTACCAGGGTAGCAAATTTGGAGTCACGAGGTGCTCCTCTCTCACAAAATCCTCCATGGTCTCTATCCTTTTTGGCACAGCTGAAGAGGTGGGATGTATACGGTGTGTAGGCGATCGCCGAGGTCAAAGAAGTTGAATACGCTGAAACACTGGGGGGGGGAAACACACACATGTCTTGATTACAATCTCTCCAACAGTAAGGTGGCTGTGGTTGATCATTTTTTTCCAAGTGTCTCACTGCTAACTGTTCAATACTTACCATCCTGAGGCAATGGGAATGCCCATCTTCCAATTTCTGATCTGGAAGTGGCATCGGTTTTCCATGAAAAAAATAATAAAATAAATTTTATTTTGCAAGGCCTGATAAAATAAACAATGGTTTAAAGTGTAATGTATACCGGTACTCACTGGGCGTTGACAGGTCCTTGGGTTGAGGCGCTGCACTTGCTGAGGACAAAAACAAAAGATTATTCAGCGATGCAAAATAATTAAGATGAAGCAAAAAGGTGCATTAGCTGTGAAATGTCCAATGACCAACGCTCCACAAATTTATATTATATATATATATATATATATATAGATAGATAGATAAAGAAAAAAACAGTTGTTTATAAACACAACTGGAGCGACATGTTCACAGAGATATTAGTCAGAATGTAGTTTACAGTACAGTACTTATCTCATTTTGCCTAGTCAAAGTAAAATTAGATAGAAGGAGACATTTTAAAGCTTTTTTTTAATTTCATATTTACTCATTCATTTGCAACTGAAAAGCTTTGGTCTGAATTCAGGTCATCTGGACAGTTTTTTCCCTTCTATTTTTTAATGCTGAAACGTTTCACCTTCCAGCTGACCCCCGCCCAGTGTACACACACAAAAGGAAGAAAAAAAAGACACGGCATATAGTCATTCAGGAACGCGATGGCGTTGTAACACGCGGAGGAAGTAAGCACTGTAGCGAATACAGTTTTCCAACAGTCTAAAATTCACAAAAATGCTGCCCAAAGCTGTACAGCAACGCTGGCCGCTCAGCACATGCGTGTTAATGGAGACGCGTGCAGGCCTCGATAGTCTCAAAGCAAAACAAAGAAACAAAACAAAACCTCGTAGCCAGTGGTGGGATGTAACTAAGTACAAGTACTTTGTTACTGTACTTAAGTACATTTTTCATGTATCTGTACTTTACTTAAGTAGAATTAAATGTGGGTACTTTTACTTTTACTTCACTACATTTTACATGAAGTATCTGTACTTTCTACTACACTACATTTTTATAATGTGTTGAGTTACAAGCACGTTGCAGTTTTTTCAATTTGTCAAGAAACAATGGGGTGTTAGGAGACAAGAGATGTCTCTAAATGTCTCGACACACTCTGGTCCAAGTTTTGAAAATGGTGTCAGGAAGTTAAAATATTGTTCATTGTTGATCCATTACAAGGTTGACTAGACAGCATTTTAACTAGAGTTGATGACAAACTGGAGTTGAAATGTTCAGTGCATGATGTGTCTAATTCTCCTTTTTTTAAACAGAAAACTTTTACTTCTGTGTGTTTACTGCAATTAAAATGACACATTGGTTTTATTTTGTGTTAAATAAAAACTTTCAAAGGTAAAATCATCCTTATTATTCTTATTTTGCTTAATGACATTTTACTCTGCTGCATGTCAGAAATTCTGATGCACAGAATCACAAGTACAAGTGTGAACTGTGTCACAGAGCAAACACAATAAAAACATGTACAGTACTGTATTATCTGCAGCATTGTTCATTAAAATGACTCAACACTATTTATGTAATGCAGAAAATTTACATACAGTACACACACTTAATGGTATTGTAGGCCATTGCATTAGGTAATACATTCAGCAATTACTTTTACTTTAATACTTTAAGTATTTTTAAAAGCAAGTACTTATTTACTTTTACTTAAGTAAAAATATTAATATGGTACAAGCAAGTACTTATTTACTTTTACTTAAGTAAAAATATTAATATGGTACTTCTACTTTTACTAGAGTATATTTTTGTCTGTTTATTTGTACTTAAGTACAGTGTTTGAGTATTTTCTCCACCACTGCTCGTAGCATACGGCTTACTTGGATAGAATAACTTATTTTCTAAACTGTACTGTTCGATTTTCCTTTACATCGTCTGCCGCAGTTGTAGACACAAGTTAGCTTACCTTAGCACAATGTAGCTTAGCTGTTAGCTACATGTACGTCGTGACCACAGAATTCAAGAGAACAAAGCTATAAAACAGAACCAATTACCTTCAACTTCTGAATGGATTGCAGCAAGTTTAGGGCAGGAGTTCCGTGACAAATGAACAGAACACAGTTGAGCTCCGTGATCACCGCAGCACAGACAGAATATACTGTAAACAACAACGGTTGAGATTCAAGCCAGCGCGGTTCAACAAGAGAGGCGTTGACTGGTTGGAATGATCACGTGATACCTCCGCCAATCCAATCATAACGCTCGAGTTCCGAAGTTCTTCTTCTTGTTTTTTAATGGAAGAAAGCAAAAAACACAAGTACTGCCACCTACTGAAATGAATGTGTGACCTCGACATCGTGGAATAAATGAGGTTTCATGAGTCCACTGTTGGTAAAGCTTGTTTTTCTTCAACATGTAGGAACAACAGAATTATCCGTGCCCTGTTCCAGCAGGATATTATTTCTATCCCCTCATCTGTCTTCTACTGGAGAAACTTTGTCCCTGACTCACAATGGAAAAATGTGTGGACATTCATCAGAAACTGATGATAAACAACAAAATGAAAGATGTCTCCTTTAAACTGTTACACAGAATATATCCTACTAATCAATTCATGAAGAAATATATCAAAACAATTGACCCCAACTGTAAATTTTGCAAAGAGCACCCCGAAACAATCAGTCATTTATTCTGGAATTGTTGTATCATTAAGACATTTTGGAAGCATTGTAATAATTTTATCATCAGTAATATTGATTCAAAATTTTCGTTAAGATATGAACACATTATTTTTGGCTTTCACGAAAAGAATATTAATGTTTAAAAAAAACTGGCAATTAATTTAATTATAATATTTGGCAAATACCATATTCATAAATGTAAATTTTCATCATCTTCGCCTTTTTTTCCAGGCTTAATTAAAGAAATAGAATTATATTTATGCACCATTTCTAAGAGTAACAACAAGAAAGCTATAAACACGTTTGAATGTTGTAGCTCCTTGAGTATATTTAATGTATAATTTTATCTTTTATGCACTCATTGTAGAAATCTGGCACCCCCTGGCATAGTTTTTTTTTTCCTCTGTGTTCCTTGTCCTTTGTTCTTTTTGTTCACATTCTTATGATTGTAAATGTATCTGTAGTAAATTAATAAAAAAAAAAAAATAAAAAGGTTTCATGAGTCGATCGAATGAGATAACCTGCCTAAAGGTTGAATGAATGAATAACAACAAACAACAACAAACAACAACAATAATTATATTCTTCAAATAAATAATATACATTTGTAAAAAAGAAAAAAAGAATTGAGGAAATGCATTAAAATTCATTCAACCTTTATTTATTTAGTTTACACCCTTTTTTAAAATGTAATTAAAAAACAACAATCTTAATAAATCAATTGTCTAACTGCAAATTTATAGTCCTAAAAGTTTAACTCTGTGAACCGGGTCCAGATAATGTCCAAAACTGACGTTCATACGACGTACAAATGCGGTCATGGTTAGACGTCCTAATTAGACCTTGTTTGCACGTCGGTGCGACGTCTAGAATTGGACTCTCAAACGACGGACAAGTCTAATTTGTAAAAAAAGAAAAAAAAATTGAGGAAATGCATTAAAATGTTATTAAAAAACAACATTCTTAATAAATCAATTGTCTAACTGCACTTTTATAGTCCTAAAAGTTTAACTCTGTGAACATGGTCCAGATCACCTCCAAAACTGACGTTCATACGACGTACAAATGCAGTCATATTTAGACGTCAAAAAAAGACCTAGTTTGCACGTCGGGGCGACGTCTAGAATTGGTCTTCGACCAACGGGCTCTATATTGACGTCACCTCGACGTCCCCTGGACGTCTACTGTGGAGCTTCAAGATTAAGTTCATTGTCTCTGCTCAGAAATTCCTCTGTAGTTTTTCTTTAAACCTCTGTCTGAAATGTGTTGAGATGACTGTTTATTTGAGCAGAAGCAAACCAAATAAAAAAAGGCTCACATGACGTTCAGTGTGGCCCCAACATCTGGTTTTGTATTTAAAATAAAACGTTGAAAAACTGTTTCGTTTTCATCTCTGGGACTTAAGAGATGGAGCAAAAATGTTGTTTACGTCAAAATCTTTTTTAAGATGTGAAACAAAGTTTCACTTAAACTCCTCTTTATTTTATCTGTTTTCTTTTAATTCTGATCATTTAAATTGAGTCCCCGTGGCTCAACGAGGCTAGCCTGTATAAATAAAGGTTGAATGAATTGAATGAATGAATAAAATTTGAGTTTTAACAAAATAAAAGTCATGTGTTCAGGAGGTTTTGTGGGGATGTCTCTGCTGGAGGCTCTGCAAACACGTACTGTACATCAGTGAGTCGAAGCTGACAGTGGAAAAGCTGTGACTCAGGCAAAAAAAAAGAAAAAGTAAAGAACATGTAAGCAGCTCTGAGCTGATATGATTTATGGCCCCCGAGGCCCCCAAGTCACAAAAACAGGCCTGAGCACAGCTGGGAGCTGGGCAGGAAGTTCCATCCAGACTGCTCGTCTCCTTCTGCAATTAAAAATCTCTTTTCTTAGATAATAAAAGATGTTCCATTTAAAAATAAATGTCTTAAACTGTGTTGCTTCTGCTGCATTCACTTTCTTCTATTCTTCAGAATAAAAGGAGTCGACAGAGGACATTCTGAGAACTTAATGTTCGATTAGAACACCGGCAACAAACAAAGTTGGAATGTGACACAGCCCCCAGAGATAATTGGGTCACTGGAACTCATGGGAGAGAAAAAAAGGAGTTTGTTTTGGAGCAATCACTTCTAAATCCTGTGATTCCCATAGAAAATGACAGGCATTCCTTGAATAAATGCATAACTCCTTCCACTTTTGTGCATGCATTTTGTACAAAGATCATCTTATGTTATGCAAAGCTAATCATTTGATGCAATATTCTTTTACTATTGGGAGCATTTATTTAAATGAAAACAGCCTTTTGTTGATTAGGACAAAATCGTGATAACAGTGCTATGCTGCCATCTAGTGGACACATTATTTTTACAGATTACCTTCAAACCTCATTTTTAAATATTCTGCTGTCAGATGAGGACTGCTTCAGAAATAAGCTGTAAATGATGCTTTATTATTATTATGTAAATTTTGGCATAACAAACGTTTATATTTTTCACTTTACCAGTACAAAAACTATTCAGACAATACATAAATTATAATATAATAACTTACTGTACTTGATCAAAGTTTAAAATGTATTATATTCCCATTTTTTCCAGATGTTGTACGTTTAGTGACTGATGTGTGACTTGATAAGTGCTAAACTTCAGTTGTATGATGATTTAAAGATGCTCAGGTTAAACTGAGATTAGCATGTAGTTGAAATGGAAAACAAGCCTAAGTTAGCAGAAGAAAGCATAAAGAGCACAAATTTCCTGAATTAGGTTTAAATAAGCAGAAACTAGCACAAAAAATATTAAATTAGCTTTGAAAAATCTAAAATTAGCACAAAAATCCTAAAAGTAGCTGAAAAGGAGGAAAAAAGCTTAAATTGCCAGAAAGAAGTGGAAGGAGCTGACATGAGCTTAAAAAAGTGGAATTAGTTGGGGCTGGCGCTGAAATTAGCTAAAAACATGCTGAAATGGAGCTGAAATGGAAGAACAAGCCCAAGTTAGCAGAAGAAAGCAGAAAGAGCACATCTTTGCTGAATTAGATTTAAATGAGCAGAAATTAGCACAGAAATTAGCTTTAAAAAGCTCAAATTAGCACCAAAAAGGCTTAAAGTAGTTGAAAAGGAGGAAAGAAGCTACCAAAAGGAAGTGGAAAGAGCTGACATGAGCTAAAAAAAATAATAAAATAAAAATAGTGGAATTAGCTGGGAAAACAAATTGCTGAAATTTGGAAAATATAGCTGAAAAGTAGCTAAAAAGGTTGATTTTTTTTTTATTACCCGAAGGAAGTGGAAAGAACACATTTTTGATGAATTAGGCTGAAAAAGTTGAAAAGGAATGTAAAATATGTGGCATTAGCTAAAAAAGTTGAATTTAACATAAATAAATAAAAACCAGCTACCTGTAAATAGTAGCTGATAGTTTTTAAAAAGCTGAAACTTGCACAAACAAGCTAAAATTAGAAATTAGAAGCACAAAAATGCATTTAGCAGAAAGGATCTGAAAAAAGCACAACAGCTGGAAACAGCTAAAATTAACCGAAAGTAGCTGAACAGTTAAAATTTGTACAAGAAAGCTGAAAGAAGCTGAAACAGAACAAAATATGAAAGGAGCAGTAAAAGGTTGAAACAGATCTAAAGATCTGAAGAATGTAAAATGAGCTCAGTTCATTTCCAATAACGAGGAGTGCCAAAAAACACTCAATATTTCAAAAAGCTAAAATTACAATAGTCAGAAGGATTGTTCTAAAAGAGCTGAACGTTTTGATTTATGATTTGCCACATGCCAGCTGATGTGTAGTGGATCGTTTGATTTATGATCTGCAATGTTTTTATGTTTTTCGTGTTGTACTTCATTGTATGTGTTGCCTGTTGCGTGTTTGTTTGTCCAGCACTTTGGTGGACTTGTTCCTGTTTAAAGTGCTTTATAAATAAAATGGTATGGTATGGTATGGTATGATTTGTTGAAATAGCTTGAAAACTGCGGGACGAGTTTTTTGTTCTGTGATTTGTGTTCTATACTGAATATTAGATGCTTGCTAGCACCTCCACATCATTGCATTCAGTTTTTATTCACAATTTGTTTAGTGTCTCAACACACAAAGCATTTTATTTTTTTCTAATCTATCCACAAGATGTATTTAAAGAAAGTCAACTACCGGTACTGTATACTGAAAAACTTTATTTTAAAAAAAAAAAAAGAAGAAAAAAAAAAACGTTTTTAAGACTAATGAGTTTCTTGGGCGTTATCATTCTCAGCCTCAGCGCTTCGTCGCCTTGCATTTTGACTGGAACTCCAGGAACGCCGAAAGTCTTTCTGGATGACAAATGAAAGAAAATGTAAACAACCACAAATATTTTGGCCAATTTACATCACCAACACACAACACTTTATAAATATCTTGATACATGTTCAATAAAATCAGAAAAAGCGTTCCAATACAAAAACAACTGGACTTTATTTATTATTTACAAATAAAGTCCAGTTGTTTTTGTATTGAACGCTTTTTCTGATTTGATCATGTCCTGGATGACTGAGAATCTTCACCAGCATACATGCTACATAATCCAGGTAGAAAAATCCAAAACAGTCAAATCTGGACATTAAAAAAATAAATAAATGCTGAGGAGCAACTGGTTTTGGCTGTCAGCAGCAAACTGGTTGATCCACCATGAGAAGGTGCTATTTATAAGACTTGAACGGAATACAGCATCTCAGGCTGAAGAAGTCTTTTAGAGGAAAGATGAAACATTTCTACTTTTGTTTTTTGTTTTCAAAATTGTGACTTTGTTCAGACAAACCCCAAGGACAAAATAAAACTAGAGGAGACCTGATTGTTCAGCTTTTCTCTTCCTCAGAATTTCCTGCAGATTTAAAAGAAAAAGTAAAAAAGATCAGATCTTTATAAAACATGAAGTATTATAAAACTGAAATCTGACTAATATCCAGTGATGAACTCTTTTATAAAGAAATGCTTTAGTATTACACGT
>JBBPBX010000967.1:40956-66104 GCA_038048925.1 Garcialebias charrua | reverse complement strand
GTTTTTGCTACTTTTTCTTTTCTTTTGTTTATTTTTGTATCATTGATGTTCATCATTCTTTAGTTTGTAGCAGGTCGCTTTCGTAAATGAGCCCTCGAGGCTCAATAAGATTTACCTGACTAAATAAAGGTTGAATGAATGAATGACAACAGTTCACTCACCATTGTCGCTAAAGCTGCTAGCTGAACTAGCTCCATCGGTGAACACGTGATCTTTATCTTCAGGTGTATCAACAGAGCTGTCGAGCAGTTCCAGTGGCTGAACACTGGGTTTGTCCCCCAAAATACGGTCAAGCTCGTCATGAAATGGACAAATAATTCGAACACGACCGCTTACTTTATTATAGTCCTTCGTTTCTTTAAATTTAGCTTTGAGGCTCTTCACTTTCCTCTGGCACTGTAGCCACGTTCGTCTGTGCCCTCGCTCAGCCATATCTTTCGAGATACGTTCAAAGACAGCTCGGTTACGATACAACCCTTCAAGTTTAGATTGAACGGAACCGTCTCCCCAGATCCTAATTAGGTCTAAAACCTCACTTTCTTTCCACTGAGAAGCAGCTCCGTCGACGCTGTCTGCCATGTTTGTTTATGTCGCTGCTTCCCGCCAGTGTTGCCAGATCTCGCGACAGAAACAAGCAGTGTTGCCAGATCTCGCGACAGAAACAAGCGACCAGCCCCCCATGAAAACCATAGATGAAAACAAGCACAAACAAGCGAATCACTCTTTGGAAACAAGCCCAACTGGCAACCCACCACATTGTTTAAAACAAAGGCAGTTTTTAAACAGTACAGTATACTGTATACATAAATTTATTATGGCATAAACAGCAAAATTATGCTAAACACTTTGAAGAACATATCCACTCTTAAAAAATAAAAATACGTTTTGCATATTTATACAAATTAATCCCATTTAAGCCAGATACCATTTGAGATCACTTTATGGGACTCATTTACCAGAGAGACCTGAATTTTAAACGAAGAGTGATGACTACATTGGACAACGACAACAACAGACTAATCATAAAGGATGCGTACAAATTTAAAAATAAAATTAAACAGCAAATAACTAACCTAAGTCAACAAAAAACTTTTTATCTTTATCCTGAATCATGCTTTCAGTGTACTGTGCGCTCTTTCTCCCATTCTTTATTATATTTTTACCCATATTTCCCCCACTTATTGGAGCTCATTTGTGGTCTTGTCACTCTAAGCAAAGAATAAAGAACAAAGAATAACAAGCCCAAATAAGCGAATTAAGTTAAGAACAAGCCCAATAAACCACCACACGCGATTTACCAAAGTCATAGGCGACTTCAGAAAACGGCAAGCCCAAAGTCGCTTACATTAGGCGGGCTTGGCAACTATGTTGCCAGATCTTGTGACAGAAACAAGCGGTCAGCTCCTTGAAAACAACCCCAAAAACCTGGCAACCCACCCCATCCATCAAACTTTCTTGAATCTCTATCCTGAATCATGCTCAATGAAGCAGGTAGAAAAAAAACCCAGCATACAATAGGGAAAAACTTTAATTTCTTAAAACTCTGTTTAAAATGGAAACACACATGAGCCAACTCAAAACTGGTCAAGTGTGAAATCATCAATTATGTATAGGGCTCATAATAACACATTACCTTTAAATATCCAAAGAAATTTTATAAAAAGACAAAGTTATTACAATCTCAAAGGGACAGAGATATTCATCAAACCACAATTCAGAACCAGCTTAAAAGGACGGTCTACCTCAATTCAGGGAATTCGATTGTGGAATGCTCTGGAGAGTGATGTTAAAAATGAAAAATCAATGTATACATTTAAGAAAAAGGTCAAAAAGGACTTGCTCAAAAACTATATATGATGTAATGCGTGTTTGTGTATTACAATTATGTTGTACTTATGATGTACGGTACGTTTGTGTATTACAGTTAGAAAAATTAAGTAGAGTTATTCATTTTATGAAGCAGTTTGTGTATTACAGTTAGAAAAATTAAGTAGAATTATTCATTTTTGTGATGAATTTGTGTATTACAATTAGGAAAATTAAGTAGAATTATTCATTTTGTGAACATCTTGATGTTGTGCCATCTTTTAGTTTGTGTATTTCAATTAGAAAAATTAAGTAGAATTAAGTAGAATTATTCATTTTATGATCTAGTTTGTGTATTACAGTTAGGAAAATTAATTAAAAAAAATAAAAAAAAATAGGAAAATTAAATAAAATTATAAAAAAAATAAAAAAAATAAAAAAAATAAAAAAAAATTAGAATTAGAAAATTAATTAGAATTATGGGTGATGTAGTTTGTGTATTACAGTTAGAAATATTAAGTAGAATTATTCATTTTGTGATCTAGTTTATGTTTTACAGTCAGGAAAATTAAGTAGAATTATTCATTTTGTGATGTAGTTTGTGTATTACAGTTAGGAAAATAGGTAGAACTATTCATTCTGTGATGTTGCTTGAAAGTTATCATTGGTTGAACAAACTGTGAAATAGGGGCAGATATAATAAGATTTCATCTTCTTTCTGCTCCCTTCATTTTATCCTACTTGTAATCTTGTATCTGATGAAACTGTCTTGTATTGTTCTTTTAAAATGAATGAATAAACATCAAATCAAATCAAATCAAAAACTGATTTTTTTTTTAATTAAAAGCTTTGTGTGAAAAAAATGTATGCTAAAGAGTTCAAACCACACTGAGCATCCACTATTTTGAGAACCGATGAGAGACAGCCCGTGTCACATCAAGAGTCAGAGTCAGAGTCAGAGAGTCTTTATTGTCATTTGCACCGCATGTGGTACATGTGATGAAAACGAGATTATGTACACGGGGTCCCAGTTACATCCAACAACAAATGCAAGAGAAAAACAGTAATAACATCTAGAATTAACTAAGAAAAACATCAACTAGTAATACACTAAGCTCTAGTGCAGTGGAAACACATCATAATAAACAGCAGCACGAACATGAGTCTGTATGAGCAGATGCCTCTCTCCCATTTTTTCTTAAAAAGACACACTGCTCGCTCCCTCACTATCCATCCTTCGGTTCAAACTGTCTTATACTGTCTTATCCGGTGGTTGAAAAAAAGGGTACTACATCCATCCATCCATCCATCTTCTTCCGCTTATCCGGGGTCGGGTCGCGGGGGTAGCAGCCTAAGTAGGGAGGCCCAGACTTCCCTCTCCCCAGCCACTTGGAGCAGCTCCTCCGGGGGAATCCCAAGGCGTTCCCAGGCCAGCCGAGAAACATAGTCCCTCCAGCGTGTCCTGGGTCTTCCTCTGGGTCTCCTCCCGGTGGGACATGCCCGGAACACCTCACCAGGGAGGCGTCCAGGAGGCATCCTAACCAGATGCCCGAGCCACCTCAACTGGCTCCTCTCGATGTGGAGAAGCAGCGGCTCTACTCCGAGTCCCTCCCGGATGACTGAGCTTCTCACCCTATCTCTAAGGGAGAGTCCAGCCACCCTGCGGAGAAAACTCATTTCAGCCGCTTGTATCCGAGATCTTGTTCTTTCGGTCATAACCCAAAGCTCATGACCATAGATGAGGGTGGGAACGTAGATCGATCGGTAAATTGAGAGCTTTGCCTTTTGACTCAGCTCTCTCTTCACCACGACAGACCGGTACAGCGCCCGCTTCACTGCGGACGCTGCACCTATCCGCCTATCGATCTCACGGTCCAGTTTTCCCTCATTCGTGAACAAGATCCCGAGATACTTAAACTCCTCCACTTGGGGCAGGACCTCCTCCCCGACCCGGAGAGGGCATGCTACCCTTTTCCGGCTCAAGACCATGGCCTCGGATTTGGAGGAACTGATCCTCATCCCGGCCGCATCACACTCGGCTGCAAACCGCTCCAGTGAAAGTTGTAAATCACGAACTGATGAAGCCAGTAGGACCACATCATCTGCAAAAAACAGAGAAGCGATTCTAAGGTCACCAAAACGGATCCTCTCAACACCTTGGCTGCGCCTAGAAATTCTGTCCATAAAAGTTATGAACAGAATCGGTGACAAAGGGCAACCTTGGCGGAGTCCAACTCTCACCGGAAACGAGCCTGACTTACTGCCGGCAATGCGGACCAAGCTCTGACACCGGTCGTACAGGGACCTAACAGCCCATATCAATGGGCCTGGTACCCCATACTCCCGGAGTACCCCCCACAGAACCCCCCGAGGGACGCGGTCGAATGCCTTCTCCAAGTCCACAAAGCACATGTAAACTGGTTGGGCAAACTCCCACGCACCCTCCAGGACCCTGTTGAGGGTGTAGAGCTGGTCCAGTGTTCCACGACCAGGACGAAAACCACACTGCTCCTCCTGAATCCGAGGTTCGACTATCCGACGGACCCTCCTCTCCAGAACCCCTGAATAGACCTTACCAGGGAGGCTTAAGAGTGTGATCCCCCTATACAGGTAGTCCCCGATTTACGAGCGAGATCCGTTACAACGAGGCGCTCGTAAACCGGAAATCTCGTAATTTGGAACGGCCGCCACGCTTCTCGTAAGTCCGGAATTTCGCTCGTAAATTGGAACGGTTTTGCTAGCGCGACTACGAACACTCGTTTTTCATCGAAAAACTGCTTATGAGTGCATAAAAATGATCGGAAACGTGTGTCCACATGTTTAGCTAACGAACTGTGGTGAAAAAACACAGGAAAACTCAGTATTTTTTGCGTTTTTTCCAATAATTCGCCAGCTCGTAAGTCCGGAACCTCGTAGATCAGAGCGCTCGTAAATCGGGGACTACCTGTAGTTGGAACACACCCTACGGTCCCCCTTTTTGAATAGGGGAACCACCACCCCAGTCTGCCAATCCAAGGGAACTGCCCCCGATGTCCACGCGATATTGCAGAGTCGCGTAAGCCAACACAACCCTACAACATCCAGAGCCCTAAGGAACTCCGGGCGAATCTCATCCACCCCCGGAGCCTTGCCACCGCGGAGCTTTTTAACCACCTCGGCGACCTCAGCACCAGAGATCGGAGAACCCGACCCAAAGTCCCCAGGCTCCGCTTCCTCAGTGGAAGACGTGCCAGTAGGATTGAGGAGGTCTTCGAAGTATTCCGCCCACCGACTCACAACATCCCGAGTTGAGGTCAGCAGCACGCCACCCCCACCATAAATGGTGTTGGTCGCGTACCTCTTTCCCCCCCTGAGACGCCGGATGGTGGACCAGAATCGCCTCGAAGCCGTACGGAAGTCATTCTCCATGGCCTCTCCGAACTCCTCCCACGCCCGAGTTTTTGCCTCAGCAACCACCCGAGCCGCATGCCGCTTGGACTGCCGGTACCTATCAGCTGCTTCCGGGGTCCCACAAGCCAAAAAGGCCCAATAGGACTCCTTCTTCAGCCTGACAGCATCCCTCACTGCCGGTGTCCACCACCGGGTTCGAGGGTTGCCACCACGACAGGCACCAACAACCTTGCGGCCACAGCTCCGATAAGCTGCCTCGACAATAGAGGCGCGGAACACGGCCCACTCGGACTCCATGTCCCCCGCCTCCCTTGGAACGTGTTCAAAGCTCTCCCGGAGGTGGGAGTTAAAGCTCCGTCTTACGGGAGACTCTGCCAGACGTTCCCAGCAGACCCTCACAATACGTTTGGGTCTGCCAGGTCTGACCGGCATCCTCCCCCACCATCGGAGCCAACTCACCACCAGGTAGTGGTCAGTTGACAGCTCCGCCCCTCTCTTCACCCGAGTGTCCAAGACATGCGGCCGCAGATCAGATGAGACGACAACAAAGTCGATCATCGAACTGCGACCTAGGGTGTCCTGGTGCCAAGAGCACATATGGACACCCTTATGCTTAAACATGGTGTTTGTTATGGACAATCCATGACGAGCACAGAAGTCCAATAACAGAACACCACTCTGGTTCAGATCAGGGGGGCCGTTCCTCCCAACCACACCCCTCCAGGTCTCACTGTCATTGCCCACGTGAGCGTTGAAGTCCCCCAGTAGAACAAGGGAGTCCCCAGGAGGCGCACTCTCCAATACCCCCTCCAAGGACTCCAAAAAGGGTGGGTAGTCTGAGCTGCCGTTTGGTGCATAGGCACAAACAACAGTCAGAGCCCGTCCCCCCACACATAGGGTACTACATGCAAAACAAATTTACAAACATTTTTTTCTTAAATTTGACAATAATGACTAATTATTGTCAAATTTAAAACAATATTATCGTTTATCACAATCCTTTCTGAGACAATTAATCGCCCAGAAAATTTTGTTATTGTGACAGACCTAGTGGCCATCTTTAATGAAACTGACTCCTAATGTTAATCAGTTGTGAACCGATATCAATCCCATCTTTTTTTTTTTTTCTTTTTCCTAGACCTACGTACAGAGACTACATAGCTTTCTCTGCTGTGGAATTAAAATACTACATTATTCTGCATGGTCTTTGTCAGTTTGGCCTGCTACCAATTGCAGATGACAAAAAGGGGCTGAAAATGATGTAACACTTCAACTTGAATTATGTTTAATGTCAAATTTATTCACGATATTTACTCTCTCTAACACAATGACAACACTGGAACAGTGCAAATTTGTAAATTTTAACAAATCTAAACTCAACCTGATCACAAGCAACAAGTGAAAAGTGCATGTAGCAGTGCATTAATATATATATACTTGACAGTGTCAAAAAAATTAACCTAACACAGAAGACTTTTATATTGGTGTGTTATTTTGATGGAATAGCCGATGTCCTATATTTAACTTTATCGCTAATATTGGCCGTTACGATAACACGCTGATAATATTGTGCATCCTTAATTTTTAATAATAATTTTTTTTTATCTGTTCAGTTTTTCATCAAATATTTTGCTAACAGACAATCAAACACACACACTTGCACACACATTTACACACAGGTATAACCCATTACCCACCAATGCCCACCATTCATGGGAGTGGTGGCGCAGAGGTTAGAGAAGGTGGGCCTTTGATCGGAAAGTCCTAGGTTCAACTCCCGGTACCGTCAACATCAAAAATGTGGGTTGAAAAGGTGAAACACCCACACCTGCCTGCACCCTCATTCACCCCACACTGGGGCCCCTGAGCAAGGCCCTTAACCCCCACCAACTGCTCTCTAATCAGGTCTCTCTTGAAAATGAGTTATCGTGACTCAGTGAGACTACCTGTATAAATAAAGGGTAAATGGAAAATTAATTAATTAATTAACGAAGACAGGCAATAATTACTCATTGTCATATTTAATACATTTATTTTCTCTCTTTAACTGTGAATTTATGCACAGAATTAATAAAAAGTACTCTATAAACTTTTCCGCTAAAAGTCTTTGTGATGAGTGAGCTAAAATGTACCGTATTTTCCGGTGTATAGGTCGCACTTTTTATGGGTTTTTTTTCAAGGCCTGCGACCTATACACCAGTGCAACCTATTTATGGATTTTTTTTCCATATTTTTAGACCAATTTTTGGGTCAGTTATGACCCATTTTCACTTTGGCAGAAAATGGTGCAGTACCACTTTTGGCCGCTAGGGGACACTTCCGGAGGTGTACATCGACCGTTTCCAGCTCATGTGTCCGAAAAAAAAGCTCCTCTGCTCGGACTGACTCTGTCGGCCTCCTGGTCTGGAGGTAACTTCTTTTTAGCTCTGTGTTTCTTAGCTGTTTGTTAGCAAGATAAGTCAAGAATCACTCAGCGGATTTTTCTGAAACTTACAGAATGTAATCACTGTATGGATCACTGTATGGACATTTACAAGTGAGTAGCTTTATTAGATGTTTGCGATAAAAAAACGTTGTTTACGTATTGTAACCCCAGATTCTATGAGTAATTAGCGTAGCCCTTTAGCTCCGCTTGTTGGATATCTCTCCTGCGCGTCAGCGCCCTACTGAAAACCTTTTAGTCCACGTCCACCTACCGGATGGGCCCACCCCTCGGGTCGATTTTACCCGTCGACCCTGGTGATTCTGCCTCCAAAATAGCTAATCATTCAGCCATTTGGAATACAGGGTGGCCCAATAGTGTCAGGATTGGCTCCCTTCGTCCCCCTGTTAGTCAGTTAGTTCGTTAGTTTCCCTTCTAGTTCAGTCCAGTTCTTAGTCAGTTAGTTTAAGTCAGTTAGTTTAATAGTTTCCAGTTTAGTCTCATGTTTATTCACTCTTAGTTGTCATCCTGTAGTCAGTTCCTAGTCTGTTAGTTTATTAGTTTCCCTTCCAGTTTAGTCTCATGTTTATTCACTCTTAGTTTTACCTCCAGTTCTGTCCCTAGTTACTTTCATGTTTTAGGTTAGCTTCCCGTTCCTGCTCTGTGTCTTCGTTAATTGTCCTCAGGTGTTTGATATCGTCTCGTCTTGTCTGTGTGTATATAAGCCCTGTTCTGTGTCTCAGTTATTGTCGCGTCGTCGTTAGGTACAGCCTAGTCTTGTCTTGGTCCCGTCCTGATGGTCTGTTGAAATGTAAGTTTTGCTGCCATGCCAGCTCTTTGATTTATGATTATTAAAGTGTTATTTTTGTACCTCTGAGTCTGAGTCCCTGCCTGCACAACTGGATTCGTCCTGTCCTGTGTGAATCCTGACAAATAGCTAAAGGGCTACGCTAATTACTCATAGAATCTGGGGTTACAATACGTAACCAACGTTCTATCTTCGTGATCAGCTCCGCCCTTTAGCTCCGCTTATTGGAATAAAGGGCGTAGCAGGAAATAGTCCATGCCACACTGGATCCTAACCAATGTGGAGCATCTGCTAACCCAATCACAATTAAGCACATCCTTCCTCATGTATAATATACCCTGTATCTGGGAGCATTGAGGAAGGGCAGGTGGTGGGCTGGAGGAAGGGCCTGCAGGCCTCTGATGCAGCCTCCAGGCATGTCCTGCTGCTGTGTAGCATGCATCAACATTGATATTGTTTTTTTATTTTTTTTTTTGTGCTTGCAACGCTGTCAGAGAGAGGAACACTCTCTGGCTGCCACCCTTCAATAGGGTAAAAACTGAACTGTTACATGAACTATGAACAGAGAACAGTTAGCACAACATTCAAAAACCACAGTAAACAATCTCTGATACTGATGGTGAACATTTTCCACTTCCTGTCTTTCATTAAGCAGGTGTGGGTTAACCAAACACATTAGGAGGTATTCTCCGACTACTTATCCAGGACTCCCAGTACTGAATGAGTCATAGAAAAGTAGAAACATCTCGTAGATAGAAACGGATGAAAGAACAGGGCGAGCTTCACGCCGCCGCTAAACAGATGTCGTTGACTGACATCCCACCATGCAGAGCTGTGGAGGAAGCCATCGCTTGTGTGGAATGTGCCAGCAGAGTCATAGGAGGTTCTTCTCCAGCAGCTTTGTAGGCCTCCGTTATGGCTTTGCACAGCCAATGAGAGAGGCGTTGCGAGGACACAGCACGTCCAGCTGAATTGTCCATATAATGGACAAACAGATTTTGAGAGTGACGGTGTACGTGCCACATAACATCTGAGTGCTCTGACCGGGCACAATAATGTGACCTAGCTTCCTCCTCTGATGCATGAGGAGGGAGATGGAACCCACTCAGTGTTATTGTCCGTGATCTAAAACTGTTGGTGATAGACTTTGGTATGAAACCCAGGTTAGGCCTCAAAGTTGCCGAGCTGCTATCAGGTTTAATTTGTAAACAAGAGGGAGCCACAGAAAGTGCACATAGGTCACTCACCCTTTTTGCAGACGTGAGTGCTAATAGCAGAACAGTTTTAATGGACAAAAACTTCATTGACACCTCCTCTAAAGGTTCAAAGGGAGCCTTAGTTAAAGTGCCTAGAACTAAGGTCAAGTCCCACTGGGGGGTGAGGTCACGCTTCATGGGTCTATGGTGTCTAACGCCCTTCAGGAAACGTTTCATCAGAGGATGATTGAAAAACGTCCTGTCACCGAACTCCTCGTGACACGATGAGATAGCAGCAGCGTATACTTTAATGGTGCTGAAAGCTAATTCTCTCTCTAACAGTAGATGTAAAAATGACAACACATAGCCAATGTCGCATGCTATGGCTTCGATGTCTTTTCCCTGCACCACTGCTGAAAAGCTGCCCACTTAGATGCATAAAGCGTTGTTGTGGATGAAGCTCGAGCATCCTGTATCATTCTGACTACAGCTAGGGTGAGGCCTAAACATGTTAGGCGGCGCTGCTCAGCTTCCAGGCCCAGAGGGGTTGGCCTATCTCTGGGAAATGCCTGATCACCCCCCCTGCTTGGAGAAGTGCATCTTCTCTCCATGTTAGCTGTAGGGGACTGTCCACTACCAGCCGTTGCAGGTCTGGGAACCAAGGAGCATATTTGCGCTCTGGAGCCACGAGGATGAGTGACAGTTTCTCTTCCCGGACTCGCTCCAGCATCCGTGGCACGAGTGGTACTGGTGGAAAAGCGTATAACTTCTTTTCTGACCACCATCTGTGCACAAAAGCGTCCGCCCCCAGAGGAGGATTGTCCCTGGGGTTCAGTGAGAACCAGAGTGGACACTGAGTGTTGTTCTGGGCTGCAAGAGGTCTATTTCTGCGACAGAACCTGGTCCAGACCTGATTTATTATGTCTGAGTGGAGGGTCCATACCACGTGACGTGGCCCCCCTCTCGACATGATGTCTGCTCCCACGTTCGACACTCCAGGGAAGTACACTGCTTTCAGTGAGAGCAAGTTCTGACGAGCCCAAAGCAGCAGTTGTCTGGCGACGTGCAGTAACTGAGCTGAGCAAGATCCCCCCTGACGATTGATGTATGAGGCTGCCACCTGGTTGTCGGTGTGCACCAGTACATGCTGCTGTTGGACCAGAGGAGAGAAATGCTGTAACACTTTCTGGACTGTCATTAGCTCCAAAACATTTATAGCACTTTGAGATTTTCATTAATGAAAAGTGCGTTATAAATTGAATTCATTATTATTTATTATTACAGGTAGTCCCCGACTTACGAGCGCTCTGACTTACGAGGTCCCGGACTTACGAGCATGCATCTCATTAAAAAAAAATATATATATATTTTTTTTTTTTTTATTTTATTTTTTTTTTTTTTTTTTTTATAAATGAATACATGTACAGTACTGGACAGTCACCAAGCACTTAGCCTATCCTAACACAGTTTTTAAAGATGAAGGAATAAGTTGAATTGTCTGCCTTTCACATAAAGGGAGCAAGCTCCCTATGGAGCCTGCAGGGAGGAGGGAGACAATTCAACTGATTCCTTCATCTTTAAAAACTGTGTTAGGATAGGCTAAGTGCTTGGTGACTGTACAGTACTGTACATTTATCTATTTATAAATAAAAAACAATAAAAAATAAAAATACTGTATATACTGTATATTTTTAATAAATAGATAAATGTACAGTACTGTACAGTCACCAAGCACTTAGCCTATCCTAACACAGTTTTTAAAGATGAAGGAATCAGTTGAATTGTCTCCCTCCTCCCTGCAGGCTCCATAGGGAGCTTGCTCCCTTTATGTGAAAGGGAGACAATTCAACTTATTCCTTCATCTTTAAAAACTGTGTTAGGATAGGCTAAGTGCTTGGTGACTGTCCAGTACTGTACATGTATTCATTTATTTAAAAAAAAAAGTAAAAAAAAAAAAAAAATTTTTTTTTTTTTACTATGTGTTCCTACTTACGAATTTTTGACTTACGAGCGCCCCCTAGTGACGGAACTCGCTCGTAAGTCGGGGACTACCTGTATNTCCAAAACATTTATGTGGAGGTGAGTGTGGCTTTGCCACCTCCCTCCTACCGATTGGGACTGGCACGTTCCCCCCATCCCATTAGCGAAGCGTCTGTGAACACTGGGATGTGTGACGTAGGTGTGGTCATGGAGACACCCTCCTTCAGGGTGAGGGTGTTTCCCCAGTGACGTAGGTCTGATTTCACAGATGGGGGAACCAGCACCATCCTACACTTCTGGCGCACCGGGTCCACGTGCAGGCGGGTAAACCAACGTTGGATCGATCTCATGTGTAATAAAAACCAAATTTATCACAACATGTGCGGCTGCTATCAGACCTAATGGTACGTCCAGACCGAACGCGTTTTGAGCTGCAGGAGCGTCCGGTTTACATGCAAAGTCAATGGGGACGCACCTCCAGGGGTCGCGCGTTGCATCACGTCCGTTTTGAGCGGTGTGGAAGGGGTGGCTGAGCATTTTCCGTGCACGTGAGCCTGCGGCAGCCTCCACAGCTCGACTTGAAAATGCCGAAGATTTCGCCGTTCAACGCGTCTGTCAACCAATCAGGGAGAGTCAGGAAGGAGAGAGAGGGGAGTCAGCTATGTGACGCAGTAACGAGGGGACGGGTGTTGCGCAACTGTGTGACGTATTGTTTGTGAGACACGGAAATAACCCGCGAAGTCGTGTTCAAGTATGGAGGAGAAATAAAAAGGACCTTGCCTGGCGGAGTGCCTGTGAGGAAGTCGGGATATCGGGTAAGTTTTGAATTGTGAACTTTTCACGTTTAGCAAGTTAAGCTCTGCTAACTCCTCCCCCCGCCGTTGCTGCTTCACGTTCCGGTCTGAACACCACTGGGTCCCGTGCGTCCAGCTTGAGGCGTTTCGTGCTTTTTGGCTGCTCAAAAAGTGTTCGGTCTGGACGTACCATAATAGCCGCATTATTGTTGCTGCTGTCACCACCTAGCACGTCCAACCGAGAAAGGTGGTGACAGCAGCAACAATTATGTCAGATCGGCTGCTCTCTGCTCTGACAGGCGCACTCTCATCGAGCGTGAATCCAGCTTTACTCCAAGGTAAACGATGGATTGTGCTAGGATGACTGAGCTTTTCATCCAGTTTACAGCAAATCCCAGATCCAGCAGGTGCTCTGCTAACACCCTGGTCTGGGCTGCTGCCTCCTCTCTCAATTTGCTTAAAATGAGCAGACCGTCCAAATAAAAAAGAATTCTCATCCCTCCTGAGCGAAGTGGGCGTACCGCCGTATCCATACACTTTGAGAAAGTCTGGGGCGCGAGCGAGTACCCAAAGACGAGTCTGTTGAACTCGAACTGGTTCCCCTGGAAGGAAAACCTCAGGTATTTCCTGTGCTGTGGGATGATGATGACGTGCCAGTAAGCATCCTTCAAATCCAGGGATGTGAACCAGTCCCCCTTGTGGACATTCCTTAGCAGCTGTTTTATTGTGAGCATATGAAACCCCCTCTCCATAATTGATTTGTTGAAAACCAACAAATCCAAACTGGTCTTGAGCCCCCTTTTTTCTTGGGAACAAGAAAATAGTGAGAATAAAAACCTTTGTTTTGTTCTCTCTCTGCCACCTTGGAGATCACTCCCTTTGTCAGCATTTCCTGAATTTCTGACAGCAGGGAGGAGTTTTGTTTTGGGTCTGATAACACTGTTTTCAGGATCCCCCTGAACGGTGGTGGTTTTGCAGCGAACTGGAGCGCATAACCTTTCCTTATGAGCTTGTCCAGCCATTTGTCCAAGCTGCATTTTTTCTTCCACTGCTCGTACCTCCTGCTCAGTGGGAGCGCGAGATCTTGCTGTCTCGTGCGTATCATGAGTGTCGGCCAATCGATGGGGCCTCCCTCCGTTACCCTGGTAACCCATGGGGGCCCCGCCCAAAAGGGGCTGGCTTAGTGCATCAGTGACGTGTTTCGTCCCTGCGTCTGACGTCGTCACGTTTGTTGTGGCGGCGAGCACGCGCTCTGGTGGTGCGTTGCTCTCGATGGGCACAGCTCGTCTTTTAGGCGGCGGTGCTCGTTTGTTTTGTGTGTTTTGTCACTTGTTACCTCGTTTGGAGCTGTTGTCGAGCTGCAGAGAGGCGGCGTCACTCATGTACCTGGAACGTCAGTTAAACACATGTTTAGACGGGAACAGATCTCTGCTGGTCTGCGCGTGAGCTGAGCCAGCGTCACGTGATTTTATGAGAGGCAACAGGCGGGGGGTTTCACCCGGCCCTGACTGTGCAGTAACAGGTTCACCAAACATGAAACATGAATTTTTCACCGTTCCTCAGGCGTGACGTGAGAACGCTGTGTTGACAGAGGTTATGATGAGTGATGATCAAACCTGCTGGGTAGCTTGGGAGCTGGATCAGGGGGATGCAGCTGTTTGTGGCAGAGAGTAGGGGTTTCTTACCCTGCTCCATCTGCGCAACACACGGCTCCTCGGGTATGACGTGAGAAGGCTGTGACAACAGAGGTTTTGATGAGCGTTGATCAATCCTGCTGGGCAGACTGGAAGCTGAACCGGGGGATGCAACTCTGTTTGTGGCAGAGAGGAGAGGTTTTTACCCGGCTCCATCTGCGCCGCATGCTGCTCCTCAGGCGTGACGTGAAAAACTCTGTCATCTGCGCGGCTGCTGGTGCTGCTGTCTGCGGGCGGCCTCCGCTGCAGCTGCTAGCGGAGCGGTCACCGGCGTAGGAGAGACACCCCGGGGGAGGTGGAGCGTTCACTCCAACAGTGCCTCACGGGATGTGTAGGGCAGCGCTAAAGCCTTCCTGCCAGACCGTCCAGTGGGTGGCGAAGGGAGAGGGGCAGACAAAATCCCTCAGTGCTAGCCCTGACACCTAGAACACCCGAGGGAGGTGGAGCATTCGCTCCAACAGTGCCTCACAGGATGTTTAGAGCGGCGCCAACATGTCTTCCCACCAGATCGTCCGATGGGCGGAGAAGGGAGAGGGGCAGTTTAGTTGGTAGTGGTGTCCCCGCACGCTTCCTGCATGCCGGCTAGCAAAAAAGGCTGCATGTTGAGCGTAAAATAGCAGGCCCTGTGATTACGTTGAAAGCAGGCGTGCATTCCTGTAGCTTTTCATGCGACAAAAACAACACCACAAGGAACAGTTTTCTTTTTGGTTGTGGTTTAACCAAATAATAACACATCATACATCACTTCTTGTAGTCATTGTTGATTGAAAAAGCTTCCCGGAGACATTCGGTATGGTATCCGGGCCACGTTACTCTCCAGAGACATGAGGCTGGGGCTACTGTTAGCATTGCTTTAGCGGCCTTGGGCGCTAACGGCAAATGCGTGCGTTCTGTAGCTTTTTATGCAGAAATAACGTCACAAAGGACCGATTTCTTCCTGGTCGTGGTTAATAATAAAGACGACACTCACCGCTGATAAGGCTTCTCGATAACATTGTTAGCCGGGCCGTGCTACTCTCCCGAGAAGAGACCTGGCTACTGTTAGCATCGCTTTAGCGGGGCCTAGCGCTAACGGCATATGCGTGTGTCCTGTGGCTTTTCATGCAGAAAAACACTGCCACAAACGACAATTTTCTTCTTGGTTGTTGCTTAAGTAATAAATGAAGACATCACTCACCGCTGATGAGGCTTCCGACGACATCGTTAGCCAATGCTACTCGCTCTTCATTTAGGGGAGAGGCCAGTGCGGCTTGCTAGCATCGCGTTATCCAGTTCCCTCGAGAACAGAGAAGTGATGGCCTCATTCAGCGAGTAGTTTCCCGCCCCGAAGCAAACCCCCGACATTATAGATTGTAGCATGTCGGCCCGTCTGCCTGTCTGGTTCTGGAGAAGAGCTCACAGGACGGCAGCGGGAGTAGGGCAGGTGGGGAGCTGAACAAGGACTTCTGGTATCTTCTTTAATCTTCGGATAATTATTGACAAAAGTCTTGACAATTTTAACGAAGGTCTTCAGTCGAGGCTGAATAATGAAAGAGGTAGAATCACCAGGGTCGACGGGTAAAATCGATCCGAGGGGTAGGCCCATCCGGTAGGTGGACATGGACTAAAAGGTTTTCAGTAGGGCGCTGACGCGCGGGAGAGATATCCAATAAGCGGAGCTAAAGGGCGGAGCTAATTACGAAGATAGAACCAATCTTTTATTAACGTTAGCTTCAGTTAGCTTCTGTTTTTAGCATTGGTTTTA
This sequence comes from Garcialebias charrua, assembly GCA_038048925.1. Classification (NCBI taxonomy): domain Eukaryota; kingdom Metazoa; phylum Chordata; class Actinopteri; order Cyprinodontiformes; family Rivulidae; genus Garcialebias; species Garcialebias charrua. The sequence goes on along the minus strand of JBBPBX010000967.1, from coordinate 50,270 downwards.
TTTCTTATAGCTTCGAAACCACTCGGTGTATATTTTTTCTGCTTACAGAGTGTAATTATATGAGCTTTGATGTACTAACTGTTGGCTAGATGAATCATTTGAGATAAAATTAGATTTTTTATTCGTGTTCTGAGAGGCAGACTCCTGTTAGCATTCGTTTTTATTTCTGTTTACTTCTGTTTGCTTTATAAATAGCTTCGAAACCACTCGGTGTATATTTTTTCTGCTTACAGATTGTAATTATATGAGCTTTAATGTACTTATTTAATGTACGGTGTAATGGGGCGGCCGTGGCGTAGTGGTAATGGCAGTCGTCCCCCGATCGGAAGTTTGGCGGTTCGAATCCCGGTTCCCCACACCATGTGTCGTTGTGTCCTTGGGCAAGACACTTAACCCCGAGTTGCTCCCGGTAGGACTGGAAAGCACCTTGCATGGTAGTCTGCCACTACCGGTGTATGAATGTGTGTAGCATTCAATGTGTGTAGCACTTTGAGATTTTCACTAATGAAAAGTGCATTATAAATTGAATTCATTATTATTATTATTGTTACTTAACTATGGCTGGATGAATCATTTGAGATAAAATTCGATTTTTTAATTTGTGTTTTCAGAGATGGACTCGTCTCGGTTAGCATTCATTTTATTTCTGTTTACTTCTGTTTGCGTTAAGAATAGCTTCGAAACCACTCGGTGTATATTTTTTCTGCTTACAGAGTGTAATTATAAGGCTTTAATGTACTTAACTATGGCTGGATGAATCATTTGAGATAAAATTCAATTTTTTATTCGTGTTCTGAGAGGTGGACTCGTCTCGGTTAGCATTCATTTTATTTCTGTTTACTTCTGTTTACGTTATAAATAGCTTCGAAACCACTTCGGTGTATATTTTTTCTGCTTACAGAATGTAATTATATGAGCTTTAATGTACTTAACTATGGCTGGATGAATCATTTGAGATAAAATTCGATTTTTTATTTGTGTTTTCAGAGACGGACTCTCCTGTGGCAGACATTAGCAGCAGAGCTAAACACTCGGTCCATATTGCCGGGTTGACTCAGCGGTGACGCGGCACGTCAGCGGTGGATGACGCGTTACGTCGACGGTGACGTAGGTGCGACCTATACACCGGTGCGATCTATTTATGGATTTTTCCAATTTTTTGGCAATACAGTAATTGGACAGTGCGACTTATACAACGGTGCGACCTATACAACGGAAAATACAGTATATGTTTAGTTGGAAGGGTGTGCGAAGCTAAAGTTTTGTTACTACAAAGGGGAAAAGGCAGATTTTTGCGACTAAATGTTTGGGTGTTTTGGGATTTAATTCTTATTTATCTTCAAAATCTCCTCATCGTGTGGTTTATGTTTCCCAAGGATCACAAATCAGTTGCTTTGGATCCAGACTCACAAAAGTTACAAAATCTTTCTGTTGGGGACCCTTAAATAAACTTCTAATAATTTGTTTTCACTCCTTTAAGTTTTATCTTGACTTTTATAAAGCAAGTTTAATAATTTCTTATCATTGTTATTTTTTTGTGATTCAATATTTTATTTTATTTATTTATTCTTCTTTCAGCTGCTCCCTTCTTCAGGCGTCGCCACAGCAAACTAAATTGCATGAAAACTTGGCAATTATTTTTATGCCAGATGTCCTTCCTGATGCAACTACAGACCACCGAGCTACCACAGCCCTCTGTGTGGAGCAGAGAGCTGCTATCTAGAGTGCCTGGGGAGCAGATTGTGAGTGTTAAGGGCATTGCTCAAGGGCCCAGAGTGGGGCAAATGAGGGTGGAGACAGGTGTGGGTGCTTCACTTATCCCACCCACATTGTGATGATGTCAGTACTGGGAGTTGAACCAGCAACCTTCTGATCACAGGCCCAACTTCTGACACCACTTCCCTATTTTTATGTATTATATTAATTTTACATTATATATCTTTATAAATATATAATAAATAAATATACATAAATATGTTATAAATATTATATATATAAAATTTTATATTAAATGTTTTAATATTTTTATTGAATATTTTATTAAAGTTCGTATTTATTGCTGATGTACTAGTTATAAATTATGTACAATGAACTGGTCAACTATGATTGTTTTTAAATGGGCTAAAGAAATAAACTTTGACATGACTGGAATAATTAGATGCAGATAAATTTGATCTCATTGGTCCATTCTTAAAGAACGGAGCAAATAACAGTGCTGGGACTCGGTCCTTCCTTTAGAATGTGCTGAGTCATCTTTTATTCATCGAGTGTAGATGATTGAGAACAACAGTTCCACTGACAGACAGGGGAACAGGATGTTGACACAGGCTGCAGATAATTGGGCTGAAGACAAAGCAAAGCATCAGCAGGATTAAAAAAATAAAAAACAGGAAAAATTACCTAGCTTGTTTAGAAAACGGGTGCCATCTTTAGAGGAGGCGGAGCATCGATTTCAAGCTGGAAAGGCAAAAGGAAATTTGTCATCAGAACAATATTTTGGGGCACGATTGAAAAACAGATGGGCAGATTAAATTTGTAAACAGGATGTGTTGAACGAGAAAACACATCTGCTCACAAACGACACAAACCTCGATTTGGACAAGTGGCTTCATCAGCTTCACCCTTGACTTGTCCCAACAGGAGGGAGGAGATTTTCCTCTATTTGTTACCTCTCGAATGGCGACTGGCTGCGACCGTAGCAGAATTTAAAACGGTAAATAACGAAGTCGTATAGGCTTTGGACCTACTGTCATCTCCGGTCTATTTCTATCACCCGATATATTAGCAGATAAATCTGATTGGCTCTCATGTGCAGTCGTGCACAGTGGTTATTGATCAAATAATCACACACATTTCGGGGGTAGGAGTGGGGCCATAGTTTATTAATTAGGGATTGACAGCCAATCCCTTTTTTTATTCACACATGGACAAGTTGAGAATCCCAGATGAACTGTGGCTGCAAACATGGCAACCCAAGAACACACGGAGGGGAATTAAAGCAGTGACCCAGCTCTGTGCTCACATGGTGCGAGCCTGGCTCTGATAAGAGATCAGCAGGTTACCCAGGTGTAAAATTACCAAGCACTTAAGCACATTTTCATTTTTTAATACTGAAAATATAAATATATTTATTATATGAGGATGACATTTTACCAGTTGAAGCTTTGGGATGTAAACTTTCTTCAAATATGCTTCATGCACTGCTTTTGGTGCCTTTTCGTCTATACGTTCTGATGGTTATGTCTTTATGGCCACTCTGAGGCAGCTCTGGTTCTCCTCCCAAAACTTGAATCTAATGGGATACAAGGCTTTTCCACTGATTGGGTTGCTAGAGAATAAAATTGGCTCTTAACTGTACCTCAGCGCCACGCAGCGCCCTAATCCAGCCACCGCCCCCCAGTTGCCAGGCTCCGTTGTTCTCCAGCTCTCCCGTATGCTTCGATACGGATCTGATCCCCTGCACAATTTCATGCCTGCTTTGCCCTCTTCTCCTGCAGCAAAGCATCAATTACCCTCATAAAACAAATTCTGCCCCCTTCAAAAGCTTCAGCCAAACGCAGCCCCTCCCCAACACAAACACACGTTCTAAATGTTCTCACGCAGCCATAACTTTCAGCCAGAATCTCAAAGAAGTTTGCATCTTTAAGGAAAGTGTTGCTACAACCTGTCCACATGTCGGACAGGTGCAAACACGGCCGAGGTGATGAAACCTCTGAGAAGAAACCGTCTGTTTATTTGGAGATTAAAAATGAACTTTTTCATGGGATGAAGCTTGAATTTCAGTTTTGCAAAACTAGCATCAGCTCAAAGGGGAGTGGTGGAGCAGAGGTTAGAGAAGGTGGGCCTGTAGTGTGAAGATCACCAGTTCAACTCCCCGTATTGACAACATCAAAATGTGAATGGGAAAAATGAAGCATCTACACTTGCCTCCACCCTCATTTGCTCCACTCTGGGCCCTTGAGCAAGGTCCTCAACCCCATCTGCTCCTCCGGGTGCCCTAGATGGCAGCTCTCTGCTCCACACAGAGGGCTGTGGTAGCCTTTCATTGTCACTTCTTAATGGATGCAGTTTAAATATTTTGATTATTAAATCTTGTGTAGAGTGGCACGGTGGATCACTTGGTACGACCGTTGCCTCGCAGCGAGAAGGTCACCAGTTCAAATCCCGGCCCGGGTCCTTTAAAGGCATGGTCTGCGATTTCTGTAACACTCTGGGACTTAGAAATATTTTCAGCGCAGAAAAGCATTCTGCTACCTCCCCCTCAGAGCTATATATGGCTCAGAGGGGGAGCCACAGTCCGTGCTTCTGCTGAATTTTAGTTCTGCTCCGCCCCCTGCTGTGTGTCTGCTCGGAGCGCTTCAATATTCTGTGATTATATGTTAAAAAAACCTTTTAAAAATATAATAAAACCATAGAGCACTTGTCCAACAACACAAAAACCAGCAGAAATCATCAGAGCTTCACGAAGCAACGTTGGACATGATTTAATTCGCTCGTGACTTCCTCTTTCTGTCAGTGCAGGTTTGGAATGCTCCGCCCCCACTACATGTCCTGTCTGCGCTGCAAAGTTCTGTGATTATATGTTAATAAAACCTTTTAAAAATATTATAAAACCATGGAGCACTTGTCCAACAACACAAAAACCAGCAGAAATCAGCAGAGGTTCACGAAGCAACGTTGGACATGATTTAATTCGCTCGTGATTTCCTCATGTCTGTCAGCGCAGGTTTGTAATGTCTGGAATGTTCCGCCTCCACTACATGTCCTGTCTCTGCGCTGCGAAGTTCTGTTCTTATATGATAATATAACAGTTTAAAAAATATAATAAAACCATGAATCACTCGTCCAACAACACAAAAAGACCCTGTAATCAGCAGAGCATCAGCCAATTTGGACATGATTTAATTCGCTCGTGAGTCGTGACAAATCCATTTCCTCATTCCTGTGAGTGGAGGATGAAGCGATCACTTGGCTTTTAGCAAAAAAACTAAATAAAAGTCCAGCTCTGGGATGAAGAAGGGATATTTAATACATTTGTGTCACATACAAATCAGTCCTGCATCGCTTTGCAATCCTTTGAATGAGAACGAGCCGCGGCGCTGCGGCTGGGACAGGCGGGGGCGTGGGTTGGGGCGTGACAAACAACTCTGTTTTTATTGGCTGGTCAGTGTCCGGGTCACTCTGTGTTTTCAGTGTTTTTATAAATGCTGATAGAGAAGATAGGGGACTATAGTTTTTTTCAGAGATTACTTTGTCTAACATCAGTCTGTCAGTAGATAGTGACAGAGTGAAGAAATATGTTAAAAATGTATTGTTTGAAAAGTTACAGACTACATTACAATGTTACATACCCCAGCTTTAAGGGTGGAATGTAAACCAGTAATGCTGATGCTGATCTGTTTTCTTGTTGCTGTGTTCATCTGTGACCATCTGCTCATACAGACTCATGTTCGTGCTGCTGTTTATAATGATGTTTTTCCACTACATTAGTGTATTTCTAGTTGATGTTTTTCTTAGTTAATTCTAGATGTTATTACGGTTTTTCTCTTGCATTTGTTGTTGGATGTAACTGGGACCCCGTGTACATAATCTCGTTTTCATCACATGTACCACATGCGGTGCAAATGACAATAAAGACTCTCTGCCTCTCTCTGAATTTGCATGTTCTCTTCACGCATGTATGGGTTTACTCCAGTTTCTTCAACAGACTAAAAACATGCATGTTGTCCCTAGGTATGAGTGGCAGAGTGAATGGTTGTTTGTCTCGTTTGTCCCTGTGATGGACTGGAGACCTGTCCAGGGTGTCCCCCACCTCTCGCACAGTGACTGCTGCGCCGGTGATCCCCGTGACCTGAAAAGAAGAAGCAGGTAAAAGATGATGGATGGATGGAAATCTTGTGTATTGTTGAGTTCCAAAAGGCCACAAAATGAGTTTGTGAGGTCATAAAATGTGTTTGACAAATATTTTGTTTAATCCTGAGACATTTTCTTCATAAACATCTTGTATTTTATGTTTATTTATTTGTGAAACAAACATTTCAAATGCAAGAGATTTCTTTCTTGCAAGTAATTTCAAGCCAAAATGCCAGGAACAGCTGTTTCAGTCTGCTGCCATATTGGATTTTTCATAAGCTTGTTTGTTTCGCTGTGTAAAATCCTAATCCCAAACATGAAATGTAGTGAAGTAAAAAGGTACATTGTTCTCCTAACGTCTGTAGCTGCCAGAGTTCAACAGCAGAGAGGAGACACTGTCCTTTACAACAAACTGATTCTTATGAATGTGTTTGTGCTGTCTGCTCACTGATTTGTGCATGTAGGGTGTTCAAGAGGTAAACCTGGGCAACTTTGTAAATAAAACTATTGAAGAGAATAACAAAACTATTTCAATACTATTTGTAAATGTGCTTCAGTTTGTGTAAAAAGACCTCTCTGCTTGCAACATTTGGATTTTAAAGCAGATCTGCACTGAGAGAATAAAATGCTCAGTCTATGAAGAAATGCAGCTCCATATCCAGAAAGTGTGCATTAAAACAAACAGTGCTGACCTGATGTAAGGTGGAACAACATACACGGCTCTGAGCCATGACCTTCAGCACATACAAGCTTCTTTTTGGTCCCAGCACTTTTTTAAAATTAGCAGATCCCAGCCACAGCCTCTTCTTCCAGTAGAAGCACGGGCAGCAGTTTTTTAAAATCCAGTGATAATGAGCAACATGTTCAAGCAGCACTTCTGTATGATTTGTTTAACTCTCGTACCACTAACACACTAAAATAAGGCCAATACTGTAAAAGACAGAAACAGTTTTAAATTATTTTGTAGAGTTGACAGCGATTTGGAGAATGTCCATTTAAAATGTTTGTCTGATTGGTAACTCTAAATTGTCCCTAGGTGTGAGTGGTTGTTTGTCTCATTTGTCCCTGTGGTGGACTGGAGACCTGTCCAGGGTGTCCTATGCCTCTCACACAGTGACTGCTGTATATGGGCACCAGTGACCCATGTGACCTAAAAAGAAAGAAGCGAATTAAAGGTGAAGTCTGCAGTTTCTGTAGAACATCAGCACTTAGAAAAAATTTCAACAAGCAAAGCATTCTGATCCCTCCCCCTCAGAGCCATATATGGCTCTGCCCCCTTGTGGTCTGTTGAAATTCAAATTCAAGCTCTGTTTTTATTGGCTGATTCAAATTCAAGCTCGGTTTTTATTGGCTGGTTACAAACTTTGTTTTTATTGGCTGGAAAATGGCGGGTCACTTTTTCTTTTTAGAAATGCTTATTTACCACCTGGAGAAGCAAGGGGACAATATTTTTTTTAGTTTTTTTCAGAGATTACCTCTCTAACATCAATCTAGTGACAGAGTGAAGAAATATGTTAAAAATATATTGTTAGAAAAGTTACATATAGCAGCTTTAAGATCATGGATGGGTGGATCTCTCTGTTTGGGGACATGTGTTAATTTTAAATCATATGAGAAGCCATGAGCACAAACTCAACAATTTGACTGTAACTTTGCAGATTCTGTAACAGCAGCCTGTTGAGCGAGCGTACTGACACAGCACAGAGTCGTTCCGGCTTGTGTGAAAAGGAAACCGAACAGAAACAGACAGCTTTTCTTTCATCAACAGGATGCGATCAGCGTGTGAAAAGGCTCCAAACGTCTCTTTCAGAGGGGCGACGTGCACACGCAGAAACTCCTCACGGTGTTCCATTGTGACTTTGAAGCCACAAACGGTGACGTTGTCCAATTAAAATGGGAAATGGTTGCATTACATTGCATTGTAAACAACTTGGTTTATTTTAAACTGAAACTCATTAACTACTTTTTCTTTTAATTACCATTTTTATTTTCACGTGTTAAAATAAATCATATTTGCATCCTTTATGATACAGGTCTCTCTTGTAAATGAGTCCCCAAGACTCAATGGGATTAATCTGTATAAATAAAGGTTGACTGAAAATTAACATGTAGTAACATGTAGATCTTTAATTTATAGCTGACAGAATGTTGGCTTTAATTGTTTAGCTGCACCTTTTTTTCCCAGTGAAGCTTCAGTTTGCTGTTTGCTCTGTTAGCTCAGTGTTTTCATTTTATTTTGAAGCTCTTTGTGATTTATGATTCTGAGAAAAGCACAACATAAATCAGCTTTACATTAAGTGTATGAAATGGATTGGCTACCTTAAAAATACTTTATTTATTTTTGATTACTAGTTGTTGTTGGTTTATTTATTTTATTTATTAAAAAAAAAAATTATTTTGTTTATTTTACACATGACTGGCTGCATTTTTACACAAAAAGTTAAATTTTTCTTGAGCAAAATTACTTTAAACCGTACCAGTTCTTCTGTTACAGTGTAATAATAATAATAATAATAATAATAATAATAATTCCATGTCCCAATGGCCAGCTTCTGTAGCCGAGGATCAGACCGCCAGGGTCCCCGCCCTCGGCCACCACCCATCCCACATTGCACCCGACCCCTTTGGCCCCTCCCATAGGTGGTGAGCCCATGGGAAGGGGGACCCACGTCTCCTCTTCGGGCTGTGCCCGGCCGAGCTCCATGGGTGAAAGCCCGGCCACCAGGCGCTCGCCAACGTGCCCCACCTCCGGGCATGGCTCCAGAGTGGAGCCGGAAAAGAGTAGCATGCCCTCTCCGGGTCGGGGAGGAGGTCCTGCCCCAAGTGGAGGAGTTTAAGTATCTCGGGGTCTTGTTCACGAATGAGGGAAAACTGGAGCGTGAGATTGATAGGCAGATAGGTGCAGCATCCGCAGTGAAGCGGGCGCTGTACCGGTCTGTCGTGGTGAAGAGAGAGCTGAGTCGAAAGGCAAAGCTCTCAATTTACCGATCGATCTACGTTCCCACCCTCATCTATGGTCATGAGCTTTGGGTTATGACCGAAAGAACGAGATCTCGGATACAAGCGGCTGAAATGAGTTTTCTCCGCAGGGTGGCTGGACTCTCCCTTAGAGATAGGGTGAGAAGCTCAGTCATCCGGGAGGGACTCGGAGTAGAGCCGCTGCTTCTCCACATCGAGAGGAGCCAGTTGAGGTGGCTCGGGCATCTGGTTAGGATGCCTCCTGGACGCCTCCCTGGTGAGGTGTTCCGGGCATGTCCCACCGGGAGGAGACCCAGAGGAAGACCCAGGATACGCTGGAGGGACTATGTTTCTCGGCTGGCCTGGGAACGCCTTGGGATTCCCCCAGAGGAGCTGCTCCAAGTGGCTGGGGAGAGGGAAGTCTGGGCCTCCCTACTTAGGCTGCTACCCCCGCGACCCGACCCCGGATAAGCGGAAGAAAATGGATGGATGGATGGATGGAT